>VDFB02288450.1:0-23765 GCA_007258455.2 Sequoia sempervirens | reverse complement strand
CTGGAACCTCTGATCTGCACCAGGAAATCATTAAGGATCAAATCCACGACATGTAAGCAAAATGTATAAGCATAAATATAATTTTCACAAATTTGTCAACCTTTGCCAGCTACTTCCCTGCTTGTGCCAAATTGGTAACTTTAGAACAGGGACTGGAATAGGGTGAGTTTTTTCTAGTATGTATAATCTTCATATCATCAAGATTGCTTGGCTTAAAAGTTTGATTCTTGGATTTCATTTAGTAGTGTCCAACAATCTCCTCAGCTCAGTTTGTTGTTGATTAATGGATGAGACTTTTTCATTGAATCCCTTAACATTGGGGATATAAACTAGCCCTAGTCTTGGGATGCATGGAACACTTTTAAGGCCCACATTTTGGCAGAGAGTTGGCCTAGTAAAGATTTTCCATGCATGATGCATTGCTTAGTAGTTGAGTATTAATTTTACAACAAAAAAATCACCTACCTAAAATTTTATTTAGTACTAGTCCATTTCAGTGCTTCAACTCCCACAAGTCCAACAGCAACCCAAATGAGAAAATTTTATTTACATTTACATAAAAATTCAATAGATTTTTGACATGACAAAGAAGCAAGAAAACTAAAACTAACCCATTAGAATGACACTGCATTACATATTAGAATTCTGGGGATTATATAGTATATACACAAAGACTAGCTGTCACTAGTCATAAGGCCATTCTTAAGCATCCTATTACATAAAATATGACCATGTACTACAAAACTATCATAATAAGCTAGATATGCAAAATGCACATAGGTTACTCCATAATAACTATAGAGAAAATAGTGTATGTTCAAACATAGTCCTATAGCAAGTGTTTAATTAATAATGAATCAATAAAGATTATTGGTTATATTGCTAATTCTTGTGCTTTAAGACAAACCAATAGTGAAATTTTTAATTACTTAAATGAAATAGCATGATAGAAAAAATAAGCATTTTACTTCTTCTGAAGTGGCTACTCGTGCACCAATTTCCATTCTCTCATATATTTCATATCTAAATGCTAGTGAAATTTGAGGAGCATACAAAACTTTGCCTTCCCTGTCCCTTATATCAATGCTTGCTTTACTAAGTATCAAGCCTTAGAATTTATGAAAGGCTTGTAAATCATTAATGCTCGTGTTAGTTGTTAAGCTGGTTGTTTTCTTTTGCCTCTAATAATGAGAGTGGTTGGGTTGTTCTATAAGGTATTACATCACAAAGCATGCCAACATAATTGTCAAGATAACACATAAGTTGGAGCAATTGGCTTGGATGATGAAGGTAGCAGGGTATTTTCTAGAATCAAGACATTTACTTAATGTTGTGCAAGAGGGAAAAATAATTATCTTTGTCATCATAGTGAAATTGGAAAATTGCAAAAGGGTTTGTTAAACATGCCCCATAGAGCCGCTATTAGAATTGTCAAAAACCTTCGAGTACACTAATTTCTACATTGCAACAAAACTTGTCTCTAACATTGCTGCAAGAGAGAGCATTATGAGATATGTGAATTATTTCCATCACAATTTTCATGTGGAGATTATTGGTGATGCTAAATGAAGCAATTTGGCACAATAGACTTGCACTAATAATAATCACCTAAGATCTTCAGTAATATTGAAGGGAATCCCTCAAAGCATGATGGAAGGGAATTTTTTGCCAAATGTTGTATTTGCAAGCGCCCTGTAGACATTCATGCAAAATGTCAAAGCATAGACAAGTCACGTGAATTGTTTCCCATCTACCTAAAAGAAATGTGGCCTCATGAAAAATAATTACTGGAGGGATATAGACAAGTCACGTGAACTATTTTCCATCTGCCTAAAAGAAATGTGGCCTCATGAAAAATCATGACTGCAGGGATATGTTTGAAGTGGGTTTGTTGAAAAGTCCTTAGAAGCTTTCATGCAAATGCAATCAACAGACATAAATCTAAATTCCACAACCTTTACCAATGCCTTTTCTGCCTGTATCAAAATGGGAGCATTTGAACAAGGTACAGACATCCATTTAGGCATAATGGAAGGTGAATTTCTATCAGATATTATAGCTGGAAATGCTCTAGTACACATTTATGTAAAATGTGGAAGCACAAACAAGGCGTGAGACTATTTGACAAAATTTCTAAAAGGGATATAGTGTTTCATGTACAATTCATTTTGTGAAGTCTAATCGCTGGTACAAGAGAAAAGTTCAAAGTACTTTCTATAGTTTAAGGATTTTCCTTAAACTACTCACCTCCAAAAGAGGACATTGTTATTCAATGTAATGCACCTAGTGACATCTACATATTGGTATCAAGGGAAAGTGGTAAGTAGATTGTTTATAACTCTAAATTTGTTACATCCTTGTGGTTCTCTTTATTGTATCTTTATCTACTTTACAAGTTAGCATGCGTAATTAGATAATCCAGAATCTCTACTCAAACTGATTTATGTTTGTTCTATTTTGTAGGATGAGATTGCTTCTAGGATGGAATGGAAATGAAGAGGTAACATTAATCAGCTCTTGTTTGATATTTCCTAATTATTTCATTATCTAGTGGTGTGACTATGAATACACAAGTAATTCAGTTATCAGAATGGTGAATCTAGAGAACCTTTCAAAATTTTCACATTTGTTTCCATGTCTGTTCTATCACCAACTAGCTTATGATTGGGATAATTAGTAATCCCATAGCACAGATTATTAGAACCTTAACAATTTTGAATGTTAGTATAGCACCACAAATAGTTGTATTTTCTTCTATGGGTCCCAATATTATCACTCCAAGCATCATCAAGGTGAGTTACTATGATCATCACTTCCAGATAATGAGATTCATTCTAAATTGTAGTCTAATTTGTCTATTCTCGTGAGAGCAGATCATTCTATTCTATAAACAAGTTGGCTTGGGAAAATTCAAAATTCCCTTGAATATACTTGAAGTATTTTGACAAAAAATTTACACACAAAACCTCCTTCAAGGAATGTTGAATAGGTCTGCAATCAACATATATATATATTGATATCTTGTACTTGAAATCCTACCCTTTTTTAATGTGGGGAAGAGAAAAATAGCTTGACTGAAAATTGTGCATTGTCACATAATATAAAACACTATTATCGAGCTCTTTTGGACTTTAAGACTGCCCCCTTAGGTGACTGTCACGTGCATTTGACTAAACAATGTACCATAAAACCCTATGTTGCATAGTCATATGCACTATATTCAGTCACATTTAACCCTGCACAAGCTGCACACATTACAAAGGCTTTAAACAAGGTTTGTAACTATGCATCAAATTCATTCATGAGATTACTATCCTTGCCACTGCATAGGTGTACTAGATAACAAGTCAGTGTCTGTCAAAGAATGCTACCCCTATCTCACACATATGCATTTCAATAATGGCTACTGTCTCTTAGTGACCCTTGTATCCAAACTTTCATTTGGAATGCTCCTTCAAACCTTTTAGACTGTGACTCTCGAATGTTGTTCAGGGTTTTAGCTTGAACTTTGCCCACATGTGAGACTGTTGCTTTTTTTAAACCCTTGTCAAGTATCAATAAGATGTTCCAAGGATCATACTTTCAATGTGGAATCAAATTCATACACCTGATCATGTTGTGATTCAATTCATTTGGTTATCATATGAATCTTCTTCGATGTATATGCTAATAGGGCAATAGGTGGATTGTGACTGTGATGAAAAAGTGAAATATGCCCTGCAACACCTTATTGACTGTCCATGCCAACATCAGCTCCATTATACATTGCATGATAGGAATTCCACCTCCATTTATAAGTCACATTTTCCCCACTAACTGAAATAGAGCCATAAAGATGTGACTCTGCAATCAAAACATGATCTTTTTGCTTTATGGCTTCATGATCTAGGGGTTAAAAACTTCTGCTGAAAGGATGTACAATCTTGATTGTTTGCTAACAACTTAAAATAACAAACAGACTTTTGCATCATCTGACCTCTCTGCACAATGTGTACATCAATTAAAATAAAGCACACTACTGAAAGAAATCAATGAAGATCAGAACACATCCATGGCTAAGATCAAATCTAATGCTGAAATAATTTTCAGCTCAAAGCTTGACATTGACAAGGACGTGGAGATTCCTTGGCTTTTATATCATGTAGTTGTATTTAATTTTTCTTTGCCTTCTGCATGTATGATTGATATTGCTTGTCAGCTAACGTTTGTATTCTGTTTTGGCTTAGATTCCATGAATAAGGCATAGTATTTTTAGTCATTTTCAACACTTATTTTTATTGTTATCACAAAAGATTACCAAAGCATTCTTTTAAATTAGGTTTTTGTTTTCCTGCTAACCTGTCAAATTTTGTCATAGTTTTAAATTTTTAATGTCAATTGCTACTTGTGATTCAATTATCTCTAGGTATGAAACAAATTCTGTAAAGGATGTCTAAAATTGTGTAGTTGTGCTCATATGCTATAGTTTTCTAAAATTATGTTTCTTATGTCCTAATGTTTCTTATTATTAGGCCATTTCACCCTCAACCAGAACAATGTCATCACCCATGCCACCTTCCTCAATGAATGATCAATAAATTCTACAAGGTAAAAGTAATACTCTTGCAAACACTTCTTATATATGATATTTTAGTGCGCTTTATCTTGTATAATACAATACTAATTCTGTTACACTAATCATAATACAAATTTGCAGGCAGCAGAAAATGCAAACATGGAGAAAATTGCAGACTTATCAATCGACCAACTACTACTCTCCGTGTTTCCTTTTTCTTTTCATGCTCCACTTGAACAAACATTAAGAAAATTGTACTCTTAAATAGTGTTGTTCAACACAACAATTGATCTAATGGATGAAATAGACAAATTTTGCATGCCAAATTGCATTGGGTCATTAAAAGTTAATATCACTATTTACGACTGGTTGAATGTTATTTTCTGTTGTCTTTTATCACTACCAAATTGTGAGGACAATGTTGATGTAAACAAAACTAGCACAGTTTATCTGGAATCTTAAATGATATCATGATTTGTGGCCATACAATGTGCTCAAATCAAGTTTGAACAATAGCTCTATATTCAACAACTAAATACTCTAGTGGAAAGGTTTTTATGTCTCAATACAATTGCATAACTATACTAAGTTAATAACCGAATATATTGCTCTAGTATTGCTTTTATGAATTTTCCAAACTCATTAAAAAATAAGACTCTTTCATGTAATTATTTTCTTCTTTTCCATTGAAGTATTTATTGTATCAATTTTTTTTATATGATCTATCCTATATTGCTTGTCAGCTGACATTTGTATTCTGTTTTGGCTGATTCTATGCTCTACTTATATTACATTTGTATTCTGTTTTGGCTGATTTTGCATGTATGGTTGATATTACTCTTTCTAATGAATTTGTGGCAGAAACTCTTTTGTTTCTTCTCTTTGCAGGCCATGAAACTATCTCCCTCTCCATGGCAATGAGTATCATGTTTCTTACAGAGTGTCATTGGTCAATGAAACAACTCCAAGTGAGTACTATTAGGAAGTATTTTTGGAACTTATTATATTTTGTTTACTTCCTTCCCTTGGGATTTAATGAATCATGTGCAGTAGGTATTGATGCAAAAAGGACTCCCTTTTGTCTACTTAAGAACCGTTCACAAATTCAAAACCAAATAGATAATTACTATCTTAATTCACTAAGATAAAGATTGCAAACAAATTTGATTTTATTTGATTCAATTTCAATTACAATCACAAGGCTTTTCATGGCCTCATCATTCCACAATCTATTTTCTACTTTTATATTTGGCAATGATTCTGTAACCTCTTCTCTTCCTTACAACTTTGTCTGTCACCACATATCCAATGTCTTTTTTTCTTTCAAATTTTAGGTTTTTATTGTTTCCATTGGTAGGCCTGGTGATTGCTAGCCTAAAGAGTCACTTGTAGATGAACTGCTAAGAGGTTTCTTGAAGCTAATCAATCTTTTAATGATAATTCCTCGTCATACTACTTCATTGCAGAATTCATTTTTTCACTCCCATTCATCCTTGAGAACTAGAATATAAGCTAACACCTTGGTTGAAGAGATATATTTGTTTCTTCATTTGGCTACTTTTACCAGTCCTTTAAAGTTAGGAACTCCAACTTTTCACATCAACTCTTGGACATGGCCTTGTGAAGACCCAAGGCAAGAGCGAGGATGATGTCACTGGCCGGCCCCCCTCATCTCAAGTTCATGCTCTGGGGGGTGAATGACCTATGGTGAGGTTTGAGGTCTGACTTTGACTACCAACAAGAGGTCTCATATGTAAATTTATCAATTAAGGGGTGTTTCTTATAATTCATGTTGAAATACTTCAAATATTGAATTGTTTTCCCGCTTTCCTATTTTGTCTTTTTAGTCATTTATTTCTGCTATCTATATATATCTGTCATAGGATTTGTTTCCTTGAAGAGCATTAAATATATATTTTTGTCTAATATGACAGATACTTTTCTAATTCATTGTTTTAAACAATTGAATGAATGGAACTCCTCTTGACTGGAAATAAATTTGTTGCACTATAAAATTGAAATTTGATCATTTCATCCTATAGAAAGGCCTTTATGCTTTCAGGCATTGGGGACAAAAGGAGTTCTTAGTATTAAGTCTGAGATACCCTGCATTTTCTCATTGCATGTTTTACTTGTTGATTCATGCAGGTAATTCATGGTCTGGTGGACAGAATTATGGAAGTTGTTGGTGTACCATTTGTTTCAGTTGGAGATAACTCATGCTATTATATAAGGCTATCTCATGTAAGATTCAAATGGTTTTGTTTAATTAGTATAGGGGAAAAAGGATAATGAACTTTCTTTGAATATTCTAGTAGTCATATCTAGCATAAACACTTTACTGAAATTTATAAATAACATTGCTCTAATGTTTTTTGATTGCAGGAGCTAGAGTTTTTCCTTAGTAGACAAGCAAATATTATGTTTAAAGGGAAGAGCATTGGGGCATTTGGAATTGTGCATCCTGAGGTAGTACAATATGCTAGCATTTTTTAATGTTAGAATGTTAATATGTTGATTGTTAATAATTATAGTATAAATTATCTAAAGGTTGTCTTACATTTTCTTTCAAGTTGAAGAGCAAGAAGAATGTGTTATTAGCATGCAAATTTTATCTGGAATCAATTCCAGCATTTGAACTCTAATCTAGGTAAGGGTGCTTAAGTTTGAACTTGTTTGAACCATTAGAGATTAATGTAGTCTAATCTACTCATTTTCTCAAGAATCTATCTTTATGATTACTCCAAGTGGACCAATGGTGATTTTAACTATTTATACAAATCTAGTGAATGAGTCAAAAACACCCAAAGAATCATGGGCTAAGATCTAGAAGCATCAAATTTAACTCAAGACAAGTGTGAGTTGTTACTCCAACGTATGTCAAAAGAGTATTCAACCATGTTAAAGTTTCCCTTGAGAACCCAATCTATAATGGTGAGTTATACCTCATCCATTTCCAAACTTAGGTCATATTAAGAAGTGATTGGGGTCATAGATAGAGCAAAGACCAAACAGTCCTCCTTGAATTTGAATGGTGACCCAAAGATAGTAGTTTCTAAGGTCAACACTAGTTTTGGCACTACTATGGCTGTCCTCTCTTTCCAGTCCATTATTTTGTGTCTTTTTCTTAAAGTGGGAGATGGCTGTAACTTCCAGTTCTTGGTACTTCTTCTCACAGCTGTTTCTTGTATTGTACTCTTTGTTATGTTAAAACTATCATAGCTTCTAAACTGTTCTTCATTACACTAAATTTCATAGAGATTTTCCTTGTCCATTTAGTTTTTTTTTTGTGATTGATTTACCTTAGCATCATAATTGAAATTGGCTTACCTGAGAGTTTTGGTTGTTCTGTGTGTTGGTTGTGTCTAAGCAGAATTTTATTGTTTATAATTTATAAAGTTAGAATTTCATGTATCTATCAGATCTATTGGTTTCTAGAGTTTTATACTTCAATTGGGATATTGGAGGTCATCAACCAGATTTTGATTTGGAAATTTAGAAGTCAATTTCCATAATTTAGATTTCCAATGTACTTCAAAATATTGTTTTCTACAGGAATTCGGTGAAATATATGAAGCTGAAGAAACTTTGGAACTGGCTTTGGAATAGTTTGAGCAAGTTGTAGGGCTCTATCAAGGTGAAGAAGTTACTAGTAGCTAACCAGTGCCAACTTAAAATTGCACAGTTTGCAGCCCAGCTTGAGCAGTAAGTTATATGAAAGAAAATATTTGTGAAAGTTTTTTGGGATCACATATTTTCACTTTTGGGCTATCAAATGACTAGTGTAGTGGTTGCTTATAATTGGATATTTTTTTGGGGTTTGATTTGCAGATTTATTATTTTCAGTTAATGTGTAGAGACTTGTGGATTTGTGGTTCTTTAAATGAATAATGCAAATGGATTTACTTGTTAAATCTAATATTGTTTGCTTGCAGGAAAATTTTCTTTCACCATATTGATTATCTTAAAGGAAGAATTCAACTCTCTCCAAAATCATATCAAAATCTTGAAAGGCTGTGTTATGCTCAAAGACGATTTGGAAATCTTGTCGTTCATCAATAACAAAGTACATGATTTAGTGGATTGTTACAATGAAAAGTTATCAGCGTTTGAGAGGACCATACATAAGCATGCAAGAAGAAAGTTCTCGTTCTGAAGCAAAATTGTCCAGTCCAGACAATTGAGTCAACTCTTTGTCAAGCTACCTTGCCATGCTCGAAAGAGTTATGCTGGTAGTTGGGTATATTCCAATGGCTTTTAGGAAAATATTAACATTTTCTCTTTCCTAGAAATGAATCGTTTGTGTATGTCATGTTATGACGTACGTGTTGCTTATGATTGTATGAACAAGTTTATAAACTATAAATAAAAAAATACTTATTGGCATTTACTTTATGAATTTGGATTAGGATGCATTATTTTCTTTGTTTTTTATGAACATTATGCTTTGTGTATTCAACAACTGTTCATTGTTCCAACTTCAAAATCATTGATAATTTCTATT
This sequence comes from Sequoia sempervirens, assembly GCA_007258455.2. Classification (NCBI taxonomy): domain Eukaryota; kingdom Viridiplantae; phylum Streptophyta; class Pinopsida; order Cupressales; family Cupressaceae; genus Sequoia; species Sequoia sempervirens. The sequence goes on along the minus strand of VDFB02288450.1, from coordinate 14,706 downwards.
ATAATTTTCCATCGCATTTGAAAAATAAAAAATAAAAACTCCAACAAATAGGAGGACGACGAGAATTTGAAAACATTGAATTGTTTATTTTTTTAATACATTTTTACATATTGTCTCTAAAGAAACAATTTTTACATATTGTCTCTGTAGAGACAATGTCTTTAATCCCAACTATTGTCTTTAAAGAGACAAAAGTGAAATTGTCTCTAAAGAGACAAATGTGAAATTGTCTCTAAAGAGACAAATACTTCTATGTCATATTGTCTTTATAGAGACAATTTCATATTGTCTTTAAAAAGACAAAAATACTTCTATGTCATATTGTCTTTATAGAGACAATTTTATATTGTCTTTATAGAGACACCCCCTTAAAGACAATACTTGAGACAATAAACAACTTTTTTTCTGTCTCAATTTAAGACAATATACTCAAATATTGTCTTAAAAACTATCTTAAATACCCCCTTGATGTAGTGAAGTAGATCCCTTGATGCAAGCTCAATGCATTGAATGGCATTTGACTAAAAGGAACACTGTTTGCATTGCTAGTTACTCCTTGAATATATAACAAGGTTCAAAGGAAAAACTGTCATTACCACACATGTTAACATAATTTTCGTTCCAAACTTCTCTTTATGAGACCGCTTTGCAGTAATCATGCATTGCGTACATCTACCTGCCACCTTGATAAACTATGCCTTTGCTTAATTTTAATTAATCAATTTTTGCGCTCGCAGTTTCCTGATATTTTAATGCATTTAATCTGCATTCATGCATTACGTACCTCTAGCCGCCAACTTTTAAACTATGCCTTTGCTTAAATTTATTTAATCAATTTATGCGTTCGCATTTTCCCGAATTTTTAAAAACAAAAATGATTTACAAAGCTACTCGGATGAATAGAAAAATAGATAAATGCTAATTTTCCAATATATAAAATAGCTCTCCAAATTCAAACTATACAAAAAAATATACATAATTACATGTACACATATATACATGTAATCTTGTATACATGGATGCATACAGAGACTATGTTTCATGGGATTATTAGAGAGTTCACTTGCTTTCAATATCGTTCCATACTTTGCATGTGCCTATGAGGACAATAATTACAGTATCCAGAACCAGCAACCAGTTACCTGAGGCAATAAATACTTTCTTCCCTCAGTTTTCTCTTGCTTTGGAGGTTTAAAGCACACAGTGAGATTGGCAATGTGACCAAAAAAAAATTGTGCCTCACTTGCTCATTCATTTCAAAGCTCTCTTTATAGCACAGTTGTGCATTGCCTCCAAGAGTCAGATGAATCTTTGTTATTTCAAGAAAAGATTCAATTGGATCACACTAAAAATGATTTAAACTATGATTTTTATAATCAAAGTATCCAAATGCATTGCAGCAATCCGAAACCCAACTTCCATTTAACATGTACAATGAAAAGAAACAGAACGAAAAATGCATTTGCTTGAAAGTTTTAAAAGCTATTTCAACAGATTGTCTAGCCATTGTCCAAAATATGGTTTTCTATCAGCATATTCCTTGAACCTTCTTTAGGTCTGACTGCTAATTTGTTAATTCACTCTCATTGAAAAGTCAAATTGTGAAATGTTCCCAAGGATAATTATACTTATTTAGCTCTTTTAATTGTTATATATTCAAAGACTAATTAGCAATCCAGACAGCCTCTACTTTAGTCACATGCAATTCAATGCACTAATTTTGTATCAATAAATTGTGTACTTTCAGCCACTAGTTTTAATCAAAGTATGCATATGGATTCAGAATCAAACTCTCAAAATAAATGCACATATAAATGTGTCTTTTTCTTCATTTCATAATGTCTCTATGTATCCATAAGTGCATTCATGCATATATCGATTTGTGAATATATCTTGTCATCTCTTTATGCATCTGTCTATATATGTATGACTGTATCTATGGGTACATGTATACCTCGATTTATGTATATATGCACCTATGAATTGCATAGACACATCCATGTATATATGCATTTATCAATAACTTGCATGGATACATGTATATATGCATCTATGGACTCATGCACACATGTATATATGACAACTCATTGGTTCCAAAGCTCTCTCTATAGGACAACTGTGCATTGCCTCCAAGACTCAGATGAATCCTTCATATTTCAAGAAAAGATTCAAATGCATAACACTTAAAATAATCTAAACTATGATTTTATAATCAAAGTATACAAATACATTGTAACAATGCAAAACCTAACTTTCATTTAAAATGTACAGTTTCTATCCTCATAGTCATTCAAGTTTCTTTAGGTCTGACTATTGCTTTGTTAATTGACTTTGATTCAAAGGTCAAAATGTGTAATGTCCCCAATGATACTTATACTTATCTCTTTTAATTGTTATATATTCAAAGACTGCTTAGCAATTCAAACAGTCTCCCCTTTGGTCAGATGCCATTCAATGCATTAATTTTGTCTGAATGAACTATGTACCTTCAGCCACTAGTTTTAATCAAACTATGCATATATAAATGTGTCTTTTTTCTCCATTTCATTATGTATCTATGTATCCATAGATGCAGCCATGCATATATCGATTCATGCATATCTTGCCATATCTCTACATGCATTTGTCTATATATGTATGACTGTATCTATGGGTGCATGTATACATTGATTTATACATATATGAACCTATGAATTGCATACACACATACATCTATATATGTATCTATCAATATTTTGCATGGATACATGTATATATGCATGTATGGACTCATGCATCCATGTATCTATCTTTGTCTTTAGCCAAATGGCCCCTAATGGCCAAAGTATCCTAGTAACCCATGGCCATCAAGCAATTCTAGTGCCTTCCCCACTAGTTACATGGCATTTAATGCACTTGCTTCAATTATTTTGACCCCTCCATGTGTTTGCTTTTTCCTGATATTTCAATGCATTTAATTTGCAGTCATGGATTATGTATCTCTACTCGCTAGTCTTCTAGACTCTGCCTTTGCTTAAATTTATTTAATCAAACTATGCGATCGCATTTCACTGATTTTCAATAACAACAATAGTTTATAAAGCTATTATGATAAATAGAAACAGCTAAATGCTAATTTCCCAATGTTGATTTATCAAAATAGTACTAGTTTTCCAATATAACAAAATTAAAAGTTATATGTTGACATACATTCATGCATATTGTCCATACATGCATATATGCATATATTCCTTCATCCATATTTGCATATGCATATGAATACATCCTTCCATGTAAAATATGCATTTGCACCTATATCCAAATATGCATACATCCATGTATACACGTGTTCATATCTCCATGCCTCCATGTACTTCTGTTTTCTATGTATACATGTGTTCGTTGATGCATGCATGCATATATCTGTGAATTGCTCTTTGTATTTCTGTCTCCATGTATTTAATGTTCTCCACTACATCAGCATTTACATGTTCTCTTTTTTATGATCTTCCATATTTATTTTTTCCATAGTATATGCATAAGAACTTCCACTTTGTCTTCTATTGTCACATTTCGAGGAAGCTCAAGGATCTCAGTACCTTGCTCAGTATGAGGGAGAGTGAGAAATGCAACATGGGTCTTTTTTCTATGTTTATATTGACGGACTCAGCCCTATGATGATTTTTAAAAGCATAACCAATACCAAACTAGACATTCTTCCACCCCTTGTTGCAAGAAATAATCACTTCATACCCTATTGATTCCATTCATTTCCATTTCCACCCTTGCACGTCCTTTTTTCTCAAATCAAATACATTTTCAAATCTAGTTATTTGCTTGTCTTCAATCATACCAATGTGTTGCGTTCCTTTTTTCACAAAATCTAGCTCTCTCATTGAAATTTTCATTTCTTGAATTTAATTGTAAGCATATAACTTCCAAACGATAAATTCATACCATTTACATTCCCATTCATCCTCATATCCACCATCCCATATCCTTGCCTCCCATCTCAAATACTTTTCATAACTTATTCATACACCCTATTTGCATCTCACCCTTCTCTCAATTCACTCCCTTTCTTCCACTTCCATAACTCATTCTTCTTTTTTGAACTCACATTTCTTTATCTATCTACACCTCAAATATACCCTCATCCATCACAACAAAATTCACACCATACCAAACAATGAAAAAGATGAAGAAAATATCAAGGTTATGCAAATAAACACTGAGGGCTTTAAAAATAACACTCATAACATACAACTGTATTCAAGAGTTATTTTCATAATATCTTTTCTAAACCTTGTTTATTACAGATCCCTAAAAGCACGTATAATAGTTTCTTCAAGCCTGTTATGTGTAATCAGATTTAACAAATATTTACATGTTTCCATGTATTCATATGCACCATTAGGCATTCTTTATACAATTGTTCTAAAAACAATATTGTATATGTTTCAAATGCAAATTGTTCCTAAAATTTATCGCTTTATGCACACGTGCATCTAAAAATTGTTCTTTGTGTACCGAATTACATGAACACAACTATACATCCATCCATGCATAAATGCTACTTGAGCATCACTATGCTTTCACAAATTTGTATTTTTACTTGATTTTAGTGTTTTCCATTCAAATTTCTCGTTCACATGTCATGTCTGCCTTTCACTCTTCTTTGCATTGTCTGCACATGAATACATGTATATGTGCATCCATGTATAGAAAGATGCCTCAAGCATTGCAACAAATGTTTAAGATTTTTGGCATTCAATACTTCAAACAAAATAATAATACACTTTTTGCTTCTTGGATAAGATCATAAAGAAAATTTGTTACTGCAAATGTAAACATGCACCCATGTAATGTATCCTGGTCACCCATGGCCATCATATATTCATGCATATTGTCCATACATGCATATATGCATATATGCCTTCATCCATATTTGCATATGCATATGAATACATCCTTCCATATAACATATGCATTTGCACCTATATCCAAATATGCATACATCCATGTATACATGTGTTCATATCTCCATCTCTCCATGTAATTCTGTTTTCTATGTATACATGTGTCTACTAATGCATCCATGCATATATATCTCAATAGCTCTACGCATTTTTTTCTCCATGTATTTAATGTTCTCCACTGCATCAACATTTACATGTTATCTTTTTTTATGATCTTCCATATTTATTTTTTCCATAGTATATGCATAAGAACTTCCACTTTGTTTTCTATTGTCGCATTTCGAGGAAGCTCAAGGACCTCAGTACCTTGTTCAATACGAGGGAGAGTCAGAAATGCAACATGGGTCTTCTTTTTGTGTTTATATTCACAGACTCAACCCTATGATGATTTTTAAAAGCATAACCAATACCAAACTAGACATTCTTCCACCCCTTGTTGCAAGAAATAATCACTTCATACCCTATTAATTCCATTCATTTCCATTTCCACCCTTCCACGTCCTTTTCTCTCAAAACAAATACATTTCAAAATCCAGTTATTTGCTTGCCTTGCATCATACCAATGTGTTGCGTTCCTTTTTTCACTAAATCTAGCTCTCATTGAAATTTTCATTTCTTGAATTTAATTGTAAGCATATAACTTGCAAATGATAAATTCATACCATCTACATTCCCATTGATTCTCATATCCACCATCCCATAACCTTGCTTCCCATGTCAAATACTTTTCATAACTTATTCATACACCCTATTTCCATCTCACTCTTCTCTCAACTCACTCCCTTTCTTCCAAATCCATAACTCATTCTTCTTTTTCACACTCACATTTCTTTATCTTTCTACACCTCAAATATACCCTCATCCATCACAATAAAATTCACACCATACGAAACAATGAAAAAGATGAAAATATCAAGATTATGCAATTAAACACTGAGGGCTTTGAAAATTGAAAAAAATATTAAGGTTATGCAATTAAACACCGAGGGCTTTAAAAATAACTATAACAACATAGAGTTGTCCTCTAAACTTCCTTTAAAAATGTTTTCTTCTATATCCTGTTTATATATCCTTAATACACTTTGTCAAAAAACAATAATGTATTATTCTTTTGTTTCAATCATAAATGTTCTTTTTATATCTTTCAAATGCTATTTGTTTTTGACATTCTCTAGCTTTGTGCACATAGCCATATATAGATTCTTGTTTACTTACCAACTTACATGTACACATGTACACATAGATGGTTGCATTCATGTTTGTCTTCATCCATACGTTTATGCATTTCTTCGATATATGTACTGCTAATAAATAGTTAATCTTCCTTGCTTTCTTTCATTTAATACTGTAAATGCAAATTGAGTCTCACTGTTAAAATACAATTGTATTCAAGAGTTATTTCCAAAATGTCTTTTCTAAATCCTATTTGTTACAAATTCCTAAAAGCACATATGACCATTCCTCCAAGCCTATATTGTATATTCAGATTTCATAAATCTCTACATGTATCCATCCAGCCAAATGCATTATTAAATATACTTTATACACTTGTTCCACAAACACTAATGTATTGCTGCTTTGTTCCAGTCAATAAAGTTTTTGTATTTCTTTTTTAAATTGCAAATTGTTTCTAACATTTCAAACTTTATGGACGCAGGCATATATAGATACTTCTTAGCATACCAAGTTAAATGGACACATCTACACATCTGTGCATGCATATGTCTTTACATGGGTCCATATTTTAATGTTTTCCTTTCATATATGCATTCATACTAACTAGTTTATTTCTCTTCTTTTCTTTTATTTAATACTACATATGCAATTTCAGTCTCATCACGCTTTCAGGCTTGCTCAGGTGCCAGGGATGCATTTCACCCTTCTGTGCATTCTGTGCACATTGATAAATGTCTACATGTATCCATGTCTACTTAAATGCTTCAAGCATTGTTACAAACACTGTAACATTATTTTACTTTACATTGTTATAATAATTTAATGTTTAGATGCAATATACGAATTTTGATTTAACTCATCATGTTGTAATCCACTCATAACAAAAATGTGATATCTAAAATTGCAAATTTTCAAAATAAAAATAAAAAATACATTGGAGGAATAAATATGGTTTTCATGTATATGATTCAATTGAAGCTTAATAACGAGATAACCATTGTTATTGTGTTGCTTATGATCTTCGGACTTGGTTTTCAGCCTCTAGACTCTTTGTAATTGGGTCAACGCCCTTGTTTTGTTGCTTTATATGTCAAAAATGGGATAAGGTTATGATTCAATTGAAAATTAATGTATGATTATATGGTGATTTGAAGAACACATATGATTTTCACTTTATATTTTTTGCTAATATGCTCTTTATTTTAATTCAAATTGAGTTTAGTTGTGAAAATGGGGAAACTAAAAGCAAAATAAAACAAGTGTACAAAATAATAATATTTTACTATTGAAATAACTTATTTTATAAACTAGGTTTTGTAATTTTCTGTGTGAGGTGCTCAATTCTGTTGACTAAATCCTCACAAAATATTATCCATACCTAGATTATGTATATTAAGATGTGATCAAATTAATGATTATTTATCTATATTTTATTAGTGATTTTTATCAACACCAATATGTTAAATGAAAGCACAAACATGAAAATTTTAGTGGGGAGACTAGAAAACAAAGTTTTACAACCAAACAACCATGTCCACTATGTTGTTAAGTGCAAATTTGATACACAAACCCAAAATTTTATATAGATTGTTTTTTTATTATTGTGTATGATTTGAGACATATGTTGTTGTATGATGTATTCATTGAATAAATTGTTAGGACGGTTTATTATAATGAATGCATGTATTTTCCAACTTAGATTGGTGATATATTCATGCCTTAGTGAGCTAAAAAGTTGTGTGCTTTTATGGTGGTTGGTAAGATAAGATAATGATGGGTAGTCTATCTTGAGCTTACACAACACTTGATTATTGTATTACTAGTAATAGGTTAAATATCTTGGTTACCATGGGAGTTACTATATTTATTTAACAGTAGGAGAAGTTCAATTTCCTTTTTCTTTGATAGATAAATCCTAGCCTCATCTTCTCTACTCAATATTAACATATATAGTAGTTCACTATCTTCTTAATATTAGCTAGCTAGAGAATGGAAGATACTTTTATCACTATAGTTTTCCTTCTTTCTTATGTGAGATTGTCAATACATTAGAACACTACCTAATTGGGAAATAGATCTTTGGTTGGTTGGAACACATAGGGATTCATGTTATTATAGCTTTATAAATTATAGAGGTCAATGTCTATCTTGATTCTTTCTTATCTTGAGCTCTTTGTGTGCTATGATTGCAATATTTGTCTTTCCTTGGTTTATTGATATATGTGTTCTTTTATTTCTTGTGACTAATTTTATTCCACGTGTTTAAATAAGGGATTGTGCTAAGGTACTAGGAATACATGTAGTATGGCATACTATTATTCTACCTTAAGAATGTGTTGATTAATCAAAACACATGGAATTAAAGGATATGTGCTTTGGTAGTATGAGATAGAAGTAGTAATCATTTACAGGTGTTGCAAATGGCCTTGAGTGCATAGTGTTAGTTGAGTTTAGTTTAGATGCAACACTATTATAACTTTAATAATATTATTTGTATGAGATTCATATCTTGTCTTTGATAATTAATGTTAAAATTAAAGATAGTTTTTTATTGCATTTTGAGCCCTATGTTACAATGTGAAGAGATTCTACTTGTACTTTGACACTTAAGCACAAGGGTGCTTTTGAACTCCTACATCCTTATCAAGGGAATTTGGTATCTATACATAATAGTAAAGTTTAGAGTAGTCTATAGTGTTGATACCTATGATCCAAATTACCATTACCAAATGAAGTGGCTTATTGTTGCAAAATATTAAAGTTCTAGTGTGTAGGATTGCACCAACACTATTTTAAAGTACTTTAATATGGAATTTATCTAAAGCATGGTGTAGTTTTGGTATATTAAAAATAAGATATTACATAGACAGGATTTAAATCTTATTTATAGTAAAATCAATAGCTTTGTATAATACTAATCTTTTTACTACATTACAAAAAACATTCATTAATCTTACAAAAAGTTTATACTCAAATGAGCTATCCCTATCAATCTTCCACCTAACACTATTGTTTCTATTAGCACCTGCATATTGTCATATGATAAACTAAAATAACTCAATTGTATTAATCAAAAGGTTTCCTAACAAGAAATAAAAATATAAAACATTGACCTAGTCATAAACACTTTATTTCTCCAGTTTTCTTTCATTTAATACTGTAAATGCAAACTGAGTCTCTTGCTTTAAGGCTCGTTAACATGCCAACTATGCTTCTCACTCCTATATGCATTATCTGCACATGGATGCATCTATGCATTAATGTCTCGTGCATTCTTACAAATCTTTCTGATTGTTTGCATTCAATAATTAATAGAAATTAATCATGCATTCTTGCTTCCTAATTAAGATCATAAAGAATCTACCTTCTCACAAATCTATACATATACACACAAAAAAAACAAGATTTCATTGCTAAAAAAAACTCCACGTATACATGGTACCCATAAAAAAAAAAATCCCCTTGTATCCATCCACACATGCTCTTTGTTCACATGTCCTTATGGACCACGTTTCCCATGAACCCTACAAAATTCCATGCATTTGTGCGCTTCTAAAAATAACTTCTAACTTTTCTAGCTACTTTCAATACATTTATATTCCTATTTGCTATCTAGAAACTTTTCCTATCTCTAAGCTACATGACTTTTACCTGTCGGCAGGAACTCGATGCTTGCGTCACTTGTTTAATAATATCAAAATTCTAAAACTCCTTACTTTTAAATCAAAATAGCATCATGTGAAAGTGACAATAGAAAAATATACCATTTTAAATCTTTTTACATGTGAAAACGCATTTATTACCTTACATATGACGAAACATAATTTCTTATTTCACGATCAACGTTGCATGCTACCATTTTTTGAAAGCGATGAAAAAATGATTTGTTTTAGCTTATTCCAATAAAAGAATTAAAAAATCAATTTGTTTTGTGGACACCCAAAAGTTCGCTTTCAATAAATAAAAGCATGAAACAAACGGAATCTACGATTGGTAGGAAACATTTCTAATCGAGAAACGGGAAATTCTAAATTAATCAACAAAATTTATTTTTACAATTAAGACTAAGATTTAATTTTTTGTTTTTAGTTTTTTAAAAGAGATGAAATTTTATTAAAATTCTCTATAGATTTCCAAGCAGTAGTAACTGCAACGAAAAATAAGATGGAAGAAAAACATACGATCTGTACGTAATTGTCGAATACACTATCTGAATGAGATTCAGTTGTATGGCTGACCCGATCGACCAACACTCTTAAATGCAGTCTTAGAATTTGAAGATTTCGTTCTACTAACTCTAAACTTAAAATTTACTATGTAAAAGCTCAGAAATAGAACATTCTAACCTTGAGGAGATAATTTTCAAAACAGTTCCTCTTGATCAACACTTTGAGGCGGTGGAAGCAGAGGACATCTGCAGGAAGGGCAGGTATGGTGATCGCTATCGATCCATTTATCCAAACAATTTCTGTGAAATATGTGGTAGCAATTGCACAGCTCTCGGATTTCGTCATCTTCTTCGAAAGAGCTCAAGCAGACTGCACACATATAATCCTCCTCGCTCTCAATCACCTTCTCTGCAACATTTCGGAGTCTACTGACAGGCAACCTATACTTTATCATCTCCCCTGATGTGGGTGAAGTTTCTGGTAATTCTTGCCACAAATAGCTCTCGTCTTGTGGCGGCCTGCTCAGTCCAAGAGCAGAAAAAAACCAACATAGTGCGTTCTGTACGTAGGCCATGGCTGATGCTGAGTAGAGCAGCACTCTGGGTATAGCGATGTTACGGAAACCCACAGAAAATCCCATGGCGGAGGAAGCTTTGAGGAAAAAGGCCACTTCAAGTATACACAGAAATCTAAGATAGAACATGAGATGCTCTGCTATGCTCTGGCTTTTGCCGCAGAGCGTGTATTTGTAGGCTGTTTTGCAAAAAAAATACCCACCAGTCTTGTTTCAAATGTAGTCAATGCCAAAGACGCAATTTTAAATGAAAGAGGTAGTAATACTTCATATTTTCCAGCTACCTCGTAAATATTCAGTTGATTGGCCTCAATTTTTTCGTTTTCAAGTGGTGGAGCACGCGTTTTGTTAATTCACTGTTATGTACTATATTTAATTGTATTAATTTCATCATTCATCAATTTTTAAGCATTTTCTATTACTTTAAAGGATTAAAGAATCACTGAATACTTACTTTTGATGAAATGAGAACCCTTGGACAGTATTTCTTAATAACATCAACCCTTAGATTAGTAAAAGCAACAAAGAAAACGAGGATTATTCAAGGAGACAATAGAACAAAGTTTTAGTTTGTGGAAGGTCAATCTAAATCTCTATGATGAGTCTGCAATCACATGTTTAATCTAGATAGCCAAACTTGAACCATAACAAAGTAGAGGATGAACATAAAATCCAATAAATTCTTATGATAGAGAAGAAACATTTTTACATTAATCTGATTTGGAATTTTCATTATTAGCACACACACTTCAACCATAGCCAAGTAGCCTCCTCTTCAATATTTATATTTGAATTTTCATTATTAGCACACACATCAAAAAATAGATGTAGTTTTTTTTTGTAAAACTACAATATAATCTATCTATTGATAGAACATCAAGAATGAGGCTAGTGGGACATCTGGTATTTTAAAAGTAAATTTCCTTTTCTATTTTCTTCATTTCCCTAATGGATACATCCCACATTTGCTAATGGACACAAGTTCATTATAACTACTATTAACACAACTTAAAAAAAATTCCCTAGCCAAAATTAATGAACTACTTAGAAGTTTTTGCAAAATCTCTACTTTGTTAGAGTGGTATTTAAGTCTAGGATGTATTGATAGTTGTAAATCTATACTTGATCTTCATTTTCATCTCACTATCCAAATGGTTATCATTTCATTTATCCAAACAATTTCTATGAAATATGTGCCAACAATTGCATAATTCTCTCAAACTTCATTGTCTTTCTCAAATGATAAAATTATAAATTTGTTACACATAATTTTGTGATTGGAAGTTCATCCCCAAGATTGCAAACTCATCCTAGAATGGTATACTAATCAAAACTAGGTGAAAACAACTAAATTGAGGTAGGTGGATAGATATGTATGATAAGTGGGAAAATATGGTGAATGTATTAGAGCATGTTGATGTAAATGTATAAAAGGTTAAGAGAATGAGCCTACATTCACATAGAATCATGATATTTATCACTATGTATGTATATCAAAATATTACCTAAGAATAAATACAAAACTAAACTGAAAATGACATAAATATACAAATTTCACTATTACAATTTCATTCACATTCAAAAATATAATAATTATCTTATTTATACTAATAAAAAAATACTTCAAATAGTTTCAAATAACCTACATATTATTTTACATAAAAAATATTCAATTTATTTTTAATCCTTCAAGAAGTGGGAAACCACTCTTTCTTATTTAATACCGAAACACCATGATTCCTTTGAAATCAAAATTCCATCACATCGGTACGGGAGCATGCCATTTTATATATTTTTTAAATGTGAAAATTACAATTTCATTCAAAAATAATTATTCAAAAATATAATATTTATCTTATGTTTACTAATAAAAAATTATTTTGATTTGTTTAAAATTCAACCTACACATTATTTGTAGCCGATAGGCTATTATACGTGGGGGAACCCCACCGGCGGGAACCGACTATCGGCTTAATTATTCAAAACTGGGTATTGGCTGTGTGGTTTGGTCAAAAGGAAACGAATGTAATAAATTATACGTACGGCTTCTCTAATCAAATTAACTGTTCGCTCACCGGTCAGGTGCATGCCAAGCAAACAATGTGCAGGAGGGGCGTTAAATCTGATTTTTGACTATTACAGTTTTTAGCCGATAGGCTATTATACATGGGGGAACCCCACCGAGATTTCCCCCAGTCTAACACCGGAAACCCGGTGGGGTTCCCGATAGGCAGATGAAGTACAGTTTCCTGAGATCTCCCGCATAGGCTATCATGGCTTTCCTTCTGGTCATCATGCCGCTTTCTGCCTGCCAATCCGAAACTTCCACTCCGGCTTTTGGGCAGATTCCCAGTGTGGAGACCACAATTCTTCATCCCATTCCCATTGTGAGATGTTTCTCCAAGTTGAAAACCTGTCCGAGAAAGAGCCTTGTCCTTCACTCCATTTTGAGTGGAGCCCCTGGAGCACTTAAACTCCCCTGACATTTCGAGCTTAGAGCTCTGGCTGCAGCTGGTGCTCCTTGGGGTTCCAGTGGTTGGAGTGGGAGAGGGACTACACTTGCGGAGGGGTAGAGGCGATGGGTGCTGCTACACCCCTCTCCCTCTCCCTCGCCTAGGGTTGGAATTTGGGGTGGAGATGGAAGTGGATGGGAGATCGTTGAGAGGCCTTCATCCTCTGCCATTTCCCATGGATGAAGAGGGGATCACAGATCGACCTCGTCGTTGCGTTATAGAGATGGACAGACTATCCGCGCTCCCTTCCCTCGTTCTCTTTGTTTGCTGTAAGCATGGGAGACTTGCTGCGCGTTATGGGAGGAAGTTTAGCCTTCATTTCCACATCCGCTGGTCCTAGGCCATACGCAACAAGCCAAATTTCTCAATCGATGGCATCCTTGCTGCTTATGCTGAAAAGAGAGTCCCTGCCTGTGCCGAAATGGGAGCTTTTGAACAGGGTATGGACAGCCATCAAATGATCATAGAATGAGGATTTTTTTCAGATATTATAGTTGGAAATGCTCTGGTAGACATGTATGCAAAATGTGGAAGCATAGAAAAGGCACGTAAATTGTTTGACAGAATGCCTCTTAGAGAGGTTATCTCATGGAATGCAATGATTGCAGGATATGCCAAGGCCATCGCTCACCACACCACTACTGCCTTCATTCGCGTTATTGGCTCAGAGTTCTTGCAGAAGCACCTTAGAGAGGCGTGTTTAACTTATTTCAGAAATATAAATTGGAAAACATTGAAATGCTTTTAAAAAATTAGATGCGCCTTCGAGAGGCATGCCCTATCTGTTTTTGAGAGAGAATATAGTCGCCAGTTTTCTGCCAATCTTCCCCCATTTCGAAACATTGGAATTGAATTTGACATTATCAAACCCTACTTATCACATCAGGGTGAATTTTTGTGTATTCAATTCAAAATAAAATTTGGGTTTCAAAAAAACTTGGGAAAGTATAACGTATGCCCCTTTTCCTGACTTGGGGGGAATAATTTTAGCAGTAAATATTCACCATTGGGTTATTTTAATCAACTGTTTAGTCCAATTCATTTTTGGCTTAAAATGATCTGTTCAAAACAGGGTAGATTACAGTGGTCAATCAAGAAAACAATTTCTTTAACTACAGTGGTCAATCAAGAAAACAATTTTTTGTCAAGCAATCATTGTTATCTACAAATTTATTGGCAAGTTGTTTTACAGGAATATGGGCATTTTGGTTTTTGCCTTCGAAATCTTAACGTGTTTTTTTGTGTCATTTTTATTTGTTTATAGTCTTGCAAAATCTTTCGAAGGGAATATGGACATCATGGATGTAATGTGGCAG
>VDFB02288449.1:0-10728 GCA_007258455.2 Sequoia sempervirens | reverse complement strand
CAACATCCAAAACTGGAACTCAATTTGAAGCACAATAGTGATCTATGGAATAAAATCACTCCAATCTAGCTTGGGATTATCTCTCAAATTTGAGACTAGAAATCAAAAGAGGGTTTTCGTCCTCAAAATATTATGGAAGAACTCGCAGGTTCAATCCGACAGCATAATAGTATGAGAAAAATTCAACATATCCAAATGAGCCCCCAACACCTCCTTTTATAGTTTTTTTGTTGTTTTTTGAAAAAGTATTTTTTGTTTTTCCTTGATTTTTTGAAAAAGTGTTTGTTTTTTGTTGCTTTTTCGAAAAAGCACTTATTTTCTTTTTCCAAAAGGCTTAGTTTTCTTTTTGGTTGTTTTTTTCCAAGAAAAACATGTTTTGCTTTAAATTTAATTATCATTATGTGCAAACATTTAATCACATTTGCAACAAGCTATTATACTAAGTTTTCCTTTAATTATTTCTCAATATCAGACATTAGTAAAATATTAATTAAATAACTTAATAACTCACCCAAGTTGCAAAAATTACTACAACGTCATTGGAAGCCAATTCTAACCACACCATGGTGAAACTGAAGCGGTAGGAAGATGATTGTAATCAACTTGGTGACTTTCTAAAAATAACCTACTCCTCCAAGAAGTTTGGAGAGCACCCAAAAGGTTAGAAATTGATTTTGAAAGCATCAAAGGGCTCCAACTAACCAACTGAACTCAAACCCAAGAACTATTGCTCTGCAAGATTGATCAAATACTTCTCCACGAATGTTAGAGTTCTCCCTAACTACCAGTTATCCTTCAGAAGACTTGGAAACTAGCTAAATGTGCACGAATCGGCTAAGCATCAAAGGGGACATTACACAAATCAACCTGGATTATCTATTTACAATCATGAGAGTAGATAATTCAAAGTCAAATAGTATTTTAGGAAAGTAATTGTGGAGTCTACAATCTAATAAGATACATACACATGAGCATAAATCAATATGCATTAATGATTTTCAATTGCAAGAGTGAATAATTCAAACTTAAATACTATTTTAGGAAAGTAATCATGACTTGGAGTGTACCTAGCTCAAGGGAACAATGTTGAAAATATTGTTGATCTAGGCACTAAAATCTATTGTCAAGTACCAGTGAGGTTGTCAACAAGGTCATTGATTTAGTCACTAGTAACACAACCATTAGTGGTGATCTCATATGCAATATTAACATCAATTGTTTCGAGAGAATCCAAGACATTGCTTTGGGTTTGAATTGGGCCTATGTGCTAACCCTCTCCACTCACAACACTCAATCCTTCTCAAATTTTTCAACATCAAATCATTTCTTCATCACAACAAAACCCAAAGACAATCCCTCTTGATATATCAAAAACTATTCACTTCAATAGTTTCATATGACACTTCTTTGGCAATGTGATCTCTTGTTTTGGTCGTATTGGGCCCTCGCTCAAGGGCCTCCAACATTAGTTTGCTTGCTTCTATTGCATAAAGTTGCACAATAGAGTTACAATATTTGTTTAGGTATCTACTAGCATGGTCATTTGCAATAGAAAATGGTATATCTTTTATTATTTTAGCATCTTCTATAGCCTCTTCTTTGCTCAAGAGATCATAACTTCTAGAAAAATAAGATTTCAAATAATGACTATAATAGTAATGCACTCTACAAGAATCAAGTGAGTGTTCTCACTTGGAGGCCATAACTTGATGGATAATTATTTATACATGATTCTAAGTAGTTGTCGTGACCTATATCAAAAGAAAATATTTTTATCCTATGATCTAAAACCCCCTCTCTCTTATTATTCATAACCAATACCATGGCAAGTTGTTGAGCACATCGGAATACTGAGAGGGGGGTGAATCCGTATTCTATCAAATCTCAAACCTTCTGGAACAAACAGATACTTTAAACTTTATCGCATAAACAAGAACATGAAAGATGAAGGCAATGCACAACATCACCAAATATACATTAAAAACCCCATTAGGGAAAAACAACGGTGAGTAAAGCTGCTAGGAGCTACTGTCTTAATCCAACCTCACAAGATGAACAACATTTACAACTTTTTTTTAGGGCTACAACCCAAGGAAGCTACAACTCCCTAATTACAATTTTAGGGTTACACCCAAGGAAGCTACAACTCCCTGATCTGAACACACACTCGGGAATGATTATAGAAAGGAAGTCCTTCCACTGTCTGAAACTAAAAATTATGCTCACTCTCTTTTGATGATTGCAATTCTATTTTGCAGACTCTCCAAATGTCTTCTCAGTTGCCTACTAGCTCATTGCTTTCAACAATTAAGAAGTTATTGCCTTCGACTCATTGCCTCTAGCAAATAATTAAGCATACTTCTTTACATGCCTTTTGTCATAGGGATATGACCAAAATGAAACCGGACAGGATCTACCACAACTACTCTTTATCTTTCAATCACTTACACAATTATCATCATTCCATCACACCCCCTAGATCAACTAGGTTTACAATTTATACATGATATTACATTGATTACATTTCACATGGTGGCCTATAACAACAAAGATATTACATTTGTAAGTTGGATAGGGATAAAACTAACATGAAACGTGTAGAGGGAAAGACCCAAAAGACTACATGCAACACCAGAAAGAGGATGTTGCATAGACGATTGTCGTTGCACCAAAAGATCGACCTATTAATGCCCAAGACAACTGCCAAAGTTAATGAATCCACGGGAGACGGTTAAGCCATGTCACAAACCCGAGTGTTTCACTGCACAACACAAGGAGATCAAGGGTGCACACCTTGCAACAATCCCCCCAATGCAAGCGATGGTTTCGAACTCGTGACCTGGATCTGATACCAATTGTGGCACAAACAATTGTCATTGCACCAAAAGATCAACCTATTAATGCCCCGATACAACTGCCAAAGTTAATGAATCCATAGGGTCGATTAAGCCATGTCACAAACCTGAGCAATGTGCTACACAACACAAGGAGACCAAGGGCTCACACCTTACAATAGAGGAAAATGCCTTGAAGATTCCAACACATGCTTAACCTGGTCCCAAAACAGTCTTCACATCTTTGATCTTCTATAAACATCATCTGCACATTTTGCAAATACAAATTAGGTCGGCCATAAACAAGAAAACATGTAACATGTAGCATGTCGGCCTTCACATTCATTGGCGATACACAAGAATGATAAAACATTATTTGTGTTTCTCCCAGATGAGTTGGCATGACCCATACAACACCTTCAATCATTCCTTAAGCTCCACTCAACCTTAAACTAGTGGTGCACCTCATCAACATACCTTAGTCAACCTCAACAATAAGCATAACTTCACAACATGACTTGAAACACTTGTGTGGTACTGGAAGTAAGAAAGATCTCCATGCGCTTCATACCTTAGACACTATGAGACATGTGGAGTGTCTGCACAAACTCATACAACTGAACTACAAAACCTTGTATTGGCACAAGTACTCAAACACTTGTTCTGATGAAGATTAAGCATCTGAAACCAATTGTATCACTCTAACACTTTGAAAACTGAACTTGTGAAGCACCAAATCACTTGAAACTTGAATATAACATACTTTAGACATCATTGATTATGTCCTCAAAATCTCTTGACTAGAACTTCACGTGTGGTAGAAATGCGAAGCATTCCAACAAGTCTTTTGAACCACTTTGCACTACCCTAACACAATTTGGTACCCTGTCACTTCTAACTTTCTCTGTGGAAGGATTATTGACATGAAACTTTGGATATAACACCTTCACATCTCAATGAACTTAACTTCTAAACCACACAACCATAACTTCAAATGCGGAGATATGTAGAACCAACCTCTACACCTCTAAGAACATCCTCATAGAATCAACACAGTCTTCAAACTACCACTCTCAAAAACACCTTTCTAGTAACTCAAATGATTTAAAACATGGAACACACATGCTTTGACACAATAGAAAGTTATCCTCCAATCTACAGGAGCAAGACATCATCAATGAAGAAATGTGGAGCATTTCTCAGGGACTCTGGCAACCAAACAACCATATTGCAACACTCTTCATAGAAATTTTGACATTAATGACAACCAAACCGCAACACAAGTCTCCCCAACTCATCCATTATCAATCACCATAACTATAAGCCCATACCATCTTTAATGGAGTTGTAGGACATTTTTTCTCATGACCAAGTGGGTCTCTCCTCAAAACTTGTGTCTTGTCTAATTAATCCTAATCCTTTTTCCCTATATATTTCTAAATATGTAGGGTCCATATTCATTCTACATAGCTTGGAGTGCATGCACTTTGTACAATATGTTTAGCGGTTATTTAGGTCCCTTTAGCTAATTATGTATATTTAGAATTGTCACTGAGTAATAGAAATTTTATTATGGTATTTTACTTTTTTTTACCCATAAGTTAAAATATTTTTCCTGTTAAAAAGTAATATTTAAAATTTAGAGTATTATTGTAATAATAAATTATATATAATAATTAATAAAAAAGCTTTGATGTCTTCAAGATATACTTTTTCTTGCATCTCTTGATGCCCTGCCAACTACCCCTCTCACAGATCGCTCGTTGGTGGTGTTTCACATGTCGACTCTGCCATTGGGAGAAGACATTCGGAGTCTGCACCCAGCTCAGAGGGAGGAAATAATGCTATCTCTCGCAGTTGCATGGGAAACGGTTAGACGATATCAAACAGACTCACACCCTTTTTTGAGTGAACATACACTATAGATTTTGGTGAATGGCCTGATCATCCACTGAGATCTGAAGGATGCCCGCGCAGTTTAAGGGAGGCTTTAGCAAAAGGCGCGTGGGTTGGGACCTTCGAGCGGTTGCAGAAACTACCGCCCAATTCTCTGGACCCTCCTCCTGACACTTCTATTCCAAAGGTGAACCAAAACAATCCTCTTCCTATTCGACATTCGACTCACGTTCCTAAGATCTGTATGGATAGTCTCATCGGTGATAGGGAAGAATATTTGCAGATGCATGCCCTCATATGCAGTCACAAAAATATGGCTAAAGTTATGTGAACTTCATTTACGGATAACCAAAAACTGGAGAGAATATATGGAGGAAGAGATCTGTGTTTATCCCTACGCAAGGCGTTATTTTATCCTTGAATTTGACTCTTTGGATGACAAAGAGCTGGTGTTAAAATCTGGTCCCTGGTTTCTCCATGGGGACTGTCTATGCATTAAACCTTGGTTCCCATCTTTCAATCTTCGAATAGAGACTTTTTCAATGGCATTCCTCTGGGTACGACTACCCTATCTTCCCTTACAATTCTGGGAATTAGATAGTTTGTGATTCATTGGTAACGACTTAGACAAGTATTACTAAACTTTAAAAGAAACAATTAACTATGCAAGTTCTACTTCTGCTTGTTTATGTGTTGAGATGGACCTATCCAATGGGCAACAGATGCTCGAGACAACAACAGATTATGAAAAGATAGCGAAATGTTTCTCAATTGATCATTCTACCTCTCAGTGTCAAAAGATATAAATCCATGAGAAGGGAACTCATGAATTAAGTGGAAAGCTCACTTGGTGGATTGGAGTAGAGTCTCATCACTATGTCATTCCACTAGGTGCTCAAAATGCTACAGACTCTTATCATGAGCTTTATGAGGGCATGGTGTTCAAACTAGTTACATCCCCTACACCTAACTTGCACAACTCACAAACAAAGGGCATGCAAGAGGTCACTAAAGAATAAGACTTTGTCAAAGGTTCATCAATCTCACAAGAGAAAGCAATCAATAAGAAAGAGGATTATATCGAGGAGTCACCATTGTTTATTTAGACATCTAAGTCTGGCACTATCAAAGGTAAAGAAGACAATTCAAAAGGAGAAATGAAACAAAACTCTGATTTCTTGTCTCAAGTAGATCATGAAAGGACAAAGGTAGAGAGGAAGAAAACACCCACCTCAAAATTTAAGCATCAAATGATGTTAAAATCAACAACAAAAAGAGGTAAAAATGATGAAAAAATATGTAATTTTATTGCATCCCATATTAAAGGGTTGAAGCAAATTTAAGATTTTGTCAATGATTTATATGTATAGGAGTAGACCCCATGTCCACAACTTACCTAGCATATATCACCAATTAATGGTTATTAAAAACAATATGTTTAGTAGCACTTCCTAAGGTATTAATCATTCATACTAACTAGACCTCAAGACTAATCATTAGACTTGATCCTTGATAGAATCCACAAGCACATACTCATTACATTTTGATCAAATCCCTAGTTGCAACTAACATACATTTAAACAACTTGACACGATGTTGGCATTAGGAACACTCACCAAATGAATGATAGAACCTACATCATCTAGTATCCTAGAACCTACATCATCTAGTATCCTAGATAATGATGAATTGACCAACATATCTAGCTATAGTAGTTAAAATTTAGTGCCTTAGAGGGATGTGAAAAATATAAGAGGTGTGATCGTGAACTCTTAAATCAAAATAGCAAAAAAAATTGATGATTTATTAAAACCTAATTCAAATATAAAGTGTAAAATTTATCTTCTTCTCAATTTGTTTCATCATAATTTTTTTTTAATTGTTTATTTTTGTGCTATTTTTTAAAGCTTATAATTCATAACATTCTCTTAAATAACCTAACATATATATGCTTTCATCATATTGTAATTTTTTAAAAAAAGAGAGATTTTGATAGTTATATGAACTAGTTATTTTCATTATTTAAAATTTATAATTATTATTTGATATTAAAATTTAAAATATACTAGATGATGAAAATATTTGATAAAAGATTAGTTTTCTAAAAAAATTAAATTATAATATCATATAATTCAAAAAACAAGCAACAATTAAATATTTAATCAAATTCATTTAATTTTATAAATCTTTATCAAATATAATATTTTAAATATTTTATAATTTAATATATCCTTTCTAATTATTTTTCATCATTTTTACCTTTAAATTTTATATGTATATAACCATTATGTTGTGTAATCCATTCACTTAAAGCTATATAAGTGGTTATAATGAACTCTTATTTTTGTTTAGAATTGTGAAAAACACGAGCCACAGGATCAAACAACGAAAAAAGACACCTTCCACGCAAGAGATCTGCAAACAATATGTGCAATATTCCTCGACAAGAAAAAGCTACAGAATGAACCTCAAGAAACTTCAAGGAAAACAAAAGTCCTCAAAGGTTGAGAGTTCAAGAGTAAATCTCCAGAGTGATAATACAATGAGTGTTGAGTGATATATAAGAGCAAAAACCTTAAAAGCATAAAAGCACTACTAAGTTTAGCTTAAGTGCACAAGAATAAATTAGACTAATAATTAATTAAGATTAATTAATTATTAGCTAATGCATGATTACTCTAACACCCCCCCTTAAGATGAACTTAGGGAGTAGCTAAAACCCCTAAAAAGAATGCATGATGGGTCCCAAAAAACAAGGCTTGGTGAGATACACATGTACAAACAAAAGATCTTTCAAAACTAGAGAAAAGGAAAAAACCACAGTGGGAGAAAACTCCTCTCCAAAAGTGAGAAAGGCAAATGAAGGACTAAAAAAGCCTCCAAATCAAGGTGTGAAGGACTGAGAAGCCTCCAACCAAAATAATGTCCTGAAAAAGAAAGGAACGTGTAGAACATCGCTAAAGCACAAAGAAATTGTAGAATGTTGTCGAAAGATGACTAATCTGGTGTTGAAATGAAGAACCTCCTTTCAAACAAATGATGATCAAGATCAAGATAACAAGAATCTGCATGAGTTCCCACAACGACACTACTCGAATCAGATGAAAAACAAAGGCAAAACATCTGAAACTCGATGATACGATACAAATGTCAAGATCAAGAAGACAGTAATTTGCATGAGTGCCCCAAAGACACTATTCGAATCAGATGGCAAACAAAGGCAAACATCTGGAAGTCGAAGATATAGGTGGTACATGAATTCGCATGAGTGACCCCAATGACACTACTCAACATGCAAGATGCAAATCGAAAATATAGGTACCAATAGTTTGAAGAACATTGATCACGAGAGACAATATTCTACATGAGTGTCCCCAACGACACTACTTGAATCAGATGGAAAACAAAGGCAAAACATCTAGAACTTGAAGATACAAATGGCACATGAATCTGTATGAGTGACCAAAAACAACATTATTCAACATGCAAGATGCAAGTTGAAAATACAAGTACCAGTAGTCTCTAATCAAATGAAAAATGAAAGGTCACCTCCAAAAAATAGGAATGCAAGAGTGTCCATATGGTAAGTGATCCATCTCACTAAAATGCGTGTAACCATCCATTGATGTACGTTGAATCTGAAAGTACATAAGAACAAGAACTAGATACGTAGATCACTCCAACGTGAAACCAAGGAAGCATTAGCACCAACAGTAGAAACCCCCCCATAATGTTGAAAAAAGGGAGAACCATGACAAGTAAACTAAAATTGTGTGAAACCAAGAAGTGTATGTAGGAGAAACAACTTGCAAATAAAAGGGTGTGCAAACTAAGGCACACTCGCATGAGGAAAGAATTGCTAGGATAAACTATTGTCATGGAAGGGACACTCACTTCACAAAGGTGTTATGGAAAATTAAAGGCAAACATCAACCCCCCATGGCACTTTATATCATAGTGTGATTACAACAAGCACAATAGGATGTGCAAAATCCCTAAAAAAGTATACACCAAAATGACACTTTATCTTAGTGTGTCTACAAAAGAGAATGTGCATGAAAAAGATGTCTACAATGCCCAAATAGGACAGAATACTGGAAATACATGAAGAATAGCCAAAAACTAGTCATCCCACTCAAACAAACAAGTTTTCAGGAGCTAAGACGTCCAAGTAATTCACCAGTGTGTGAAAACACAAAAAATTAAATAAAATGTACCTGAAGAGAAATATGGAAAAATTGCATGGATGGTTATGAAGATCTCTGAAAGACAATTCCAACGTTGTCAGAATCATGAAAAATGAAGAAACTGGTCAAAAGTTACGAGCTTGTGACTGAAAACAACACCTATGACTTCAATAGGTTGTAGAATATACCAGCAACAAAATAGGTGATGAGAACCACACCACTAGAAATTTGGCAGAACCAGTTTTCCAATGATATCTCATTTTCCAAAATCTGATATTGTATGCCCAAGTTATGGCCAAAAGAAAAAAAGACCCCTTTAAGGCACAAAGGGGTCTTAAAGGGGCCCTTGCAACTGTCTGTACGGTTGACTTCATGCTAACGTCAGCAGGAATATTCGTAAAATATTCCCTTCGGCCGAAAAAAATTTGGCGCCTAGGACAAATTGAACTCACTGAAAAAAATTAGCGTGGCATGCCAAAAAAATAGAGTCGGAAATTTTTGTGGACACCATCAGGAAAAGTCTTTTTCAGCACCAGAAACTACATCGTCTGCCGAAATAACTGAACACCAGAAAACATAAAAGAAAATGGCCCAGAAAAAATTTGTACGTCGTTGGTTGCCGAAAAAAGAGAATGCAAGGTGGGTGAATAAATCGCCACCAATTGAAAGGTAGGTAGGGTGTTGAAAAAACATCGTCAGCAAAGTACAAGGGGGCTCGCAGGCTTGCGATGGCAAGTACCTGTGGGTACCCATAAAAACTGCCACCCAAAATAGTTTTTTGATTTTTTTAAACCTATGCTTTTTTCTGATTTTTTTGCAAAAAAAATCAAAAATAAAGAAATTTACAAAAAGATCATGCCGACCTTTTTATTTTTGCATTTTTTTCAAAGATCGTGCATAGAGTCGTACAGGGGCCGTACGGGCCCTTATACCAAAAAAAAAAGTCTCAGAAGCTCCCGACATCGAAATAGAGCAAACTTATAATCAAAATTTGTGGAATCGACCTCTTGAATCCAACGGTGAGGTCATTTTTGCGCCAAAATATCGAAAAAGTAGCTACCCTTCGGCTCCAAAAAAAAAAGCAATTGTTTCAAACCCTCGTAGATCTAACTTCAGAAGTCCAAATCAGGCCAAACAAAAAGGAAAATTTGACTTTTTCGACAACTCAGAATTCAACTATTAGGTCCTTTTTACGCTAAAATGCACCAAAAAAATGCCCACTTTCAAAATTTGCAAAAAAAAGCAAAGGGGAATCCAGATCTTACGCTTGTAACCCTTGTTAAAGAAAAAAACCCCATAAATTGAGAAGGGGTTCACTGAATGCACGCTCTGATACCATGTTAGAATTGTGAAAAACACAAGCCATGGGATCAAACAACGAACAAAGACACCTTCCATGCAAGAGATCTGCAAACAATATATGCAATATTCTTCAACAAGAAAAAGCTACAAAATGCAAGAGACTATCAAAAGGTATGAAATCTCGAGAGTAATTCTCCAAAGTGATAATACAATGAGGGTTGAGTGCTATATAGGAGCAAAATCATTAAAGCATTAAAGCACTCCTAAGTTTAGCTTAACTGCATGAGAATAAATTAGACTAATAATTAATTAAATATTAATTAATTATTAGCTAATGCATGATTACTCTAACATATTTTTTCCTTTTAAATTATATTAGTACTAAAAATATATGTTAAGAGAGAAACCAAAAGAAACAAGATAGAAATGCTAAGCATGTGTTGTAAAACATAGATTATGGATTTGTTTTTAATGGAGATTTTTTCTTAAGGTATTCTAAATCTCCATCA
>VDFB02288448.1:0-23560 GCA_007258455.2 Sequoia sempervirens | reverse complement strand
GTTATTTGCAAAATCTAAAAAATCCAAAAAAACTTGCAAAATCTCAAAATCGAAAAAATCCAAAAAAATCAAAATATTGTATATCCAAAATCCAAAATCCAAAAACATTCAAAAAGTTGTAAAGCCAAAATCTAAAAACATCCAAAACACAACAAAATCCCTAAATAGGTCAAAAAGTGAAAAAGTCAAAAACATGGTTGTTGAACTATGTTGTCTCTGAGCTTGAACGTAGGAAAGGCCATCATCGATGTACCCTTGAGGCATTAGGTCAAGTCCTTTATGATTTCGTTATAATAAAATGACAATCCATCAATGTTCATATCTCATCGATAAATAGTTACTAGTTAGAGTTAGTCAAACTACGTTGTCCTTGCGTGTATAATGTAGGCAAGGTCATCACTGATGAGCCCTAGAGGTGCTAGGTCAGTCTCCCCTTAGGTCTTAGTCTAATCTCATAAAACACGAAAATATTTGAAAAAAATTGAAAACCTGAAACATTTGAAAAATTTCAAAAATAAAAAAAAACCTCAAATAACTAAAAACTTAAACTTTCACATACACCCAAAAAGATCAAAAACAACCTCAAAACATTGAAATATTCCAAGAAAGTCCAAAACCACCCATCCCATTTCACTTTCACCCACAATAAAATTCCATTCATAATAAATCAATTGTCACTTTCAACCATTAGTAAAACAAGTGGAAACAAGTGTGGCAATTCGTGAGGTCAAAACCTAAATGCAAAAATCTATAGTCTAGAGATCATGAGTAAGCAATTCGGTAATATTTGTATCAATGGCCTATCAAACAATTAGTTTTAGTTAAAACATTTGATAAACATGTCCTAGGATGGATCCTTCCTACAATGGACATCATCATTAGAAATCATTTTAGTTATGTTACTTTGGCAAGAGGCATGAATAAAATTGACCGTTTGTTCATCTTGATCTTTTCTTATGATTTATCTTCTTGACCCATTGGACAAGGACCTATCAATGATGTCTATCAAAATGATTTAGAGAGAAAGGAATGGGTCATTGATCACTATCCTTTTTTTTGTTGTGCTTATGGAATTTTCTTGTAATATAACCTTGGTGAGTACTTGCTTTGTTGTGTGTAGGGAGGTCATTTTGAATAAATTGTTGACAATTGCATATGCTTTGGTCTTAAATGTTCTAAACTTCTAAACTACATTATAACAAGGTTTCCATATGTGAGTTGTGAGCAAGGATTATCCTATCTATTCGTAGAGTCAAATTCCATCGCATTATATACAACACCATCCTAGTTATCAATACCTTGATGCATCGTGTCTATGTGTTAAATCAAAAATAAGGAATGAAATGATGAAGTATACCAATCCCTGAAATAAAAAAAATCATCACTCTCATAACCATGTCTAATAAAGTCTAAAACAATCATAAGCTTGTTGGACTTCTGAATCAATCTTAGAATCAATGGTTAATCCATTCTTTCCATGCTAACATGGTATCATGAATGTCAACAAAAATAATAATGCATCCATCCTACATCCACAAACCATCAACATACATACATCCTACGTAATCATATCATAATCATCATCATATCATAAGAATAACATAATTGTAGATAGAATACTCAAAATAAATGCATCCATCTCACAACATATCATATAGAAAATTTATTGAAAAAGAAATTAAATCATCCATCACATTGCACTCTTATCATAAACCTTACATCTAGCATACATCCATATAACATCACATTAGGAATCATAACACTTCACATCATATACATAATAAAGGTACACATCCATCCATAAACATATGCATCCATACATGATTGTAAAGCATGAAATAAAGAAACATCACATCATAAATGCCACATCGGATCATCTCATACATCTCATAAAAATATGACTATCATAATATAAAATCTGAGTTAGTATGTGTAATTTCATAAAAAATGAGTATACATGAGGCTATCAAAATCATCCCATGAATGTATATGCATATCCATATTAGGGTTGTACATCAAAAATGTGTTTATAAGCATAGAGCTATCATTTTCTTTTCCTGTCATCATGTTGTGACTGATCTTGGTGACCAACCAATGACTATTGGTGGCCTTTACCCATAGGATGGTGAACTGATGGGGAACCTCCCAAGACACTAGGAGCAACTCTATTCCTCTATGAAAAATTCGGCTATCGTTGGTGAATAGAAATATCTCCATAGTACAAGGTCCTGTAATAAGTAGCCTCCATCATGGTCTATCCATACATGTGAGTTGACATGACTTGAACCTCAGTTTGAATGGCAGTAGCCTCTAGCTCCTACCTATGGCCTATCTCCTAGGCTAGCTAAATGGTCAGTTGTACTTGCTACCTCTCCTAGTATCACTTACTGATAACCTACCAAACATTCTGGAGTGCATGATCCTACTCTTGCCTAAGTCTATCTCTCTCTGTATTCAGAGGTAGGATCTATGCATCGTGAGGATCAAGACCCTGTCCCTACAGTTTCTATTACTGCTAGTGTGTTCCCACCCAAGAATGTATCTACTCTAACGAGCATAGAATAGATTCTCTTGGTCATCATACTAGGGATGGACTTAGATCCATGGCCTCCATCAAAATATAGTCATATCATCTATCACTCTTCTCCAATGGGAAATCCCCATGGTGCCTGTGTGCTATAGGGTAGTCATAGCTCCATATCTATAGACAAGAGGCTAATCAAGATCTATGTCAACAAGAGTGATAATTGGTCAGCGCACAAGAATGTGCTCCTAGGCCCAAATGTGCAATAATGTAACCCCTAATCCCAAACTCTACCCCCTCAGATAAACAACCTAGTGCATGTTGTG
This sequence comes from Sequoia sempervirens, assembly GCA_007258455.2. Classification (NCBI taxonomy): domain Eukaryota; kingdom Viridiplantae; phylum Streptophyta; class Pinopsida; order Cupressales; family Cupressaceae; genus Sequoia; species Sequoia sempervirens. Next base: position 20,710 of record VDFB02288448.1, on the reverse strand, counting down.
ATATAGTGAGGCAAGGATAAGGAGTCCCTAAGCATAAATAGTCTTATGGTGAACCATCCTCGCCTAGGCGAGTCCCCAACCGAAAATGAAACATCTTCCTCACCTATTGGGCACCAATAATCTATAAATCAATGCTATGATAACCAATGTCAAATCTGGTACTTGCCCCCTAGACTTTTGTAGGTCGTTTAGATGGCTATTAGTCCAAATAGTATCTAGCTCGAGCACATCAAAGATTGTGTCCTAACTTGTATCAGTGTCATATATGACCCTCTCCCCATGGATCAAGACCCACAAAATGTGCCACACATCCTCCAGAGTAATGGCCAACTCTGCAGTGGGAAGGTGGAATGAAAAGGTCTCATTGTGCGAACCCTAAATCAGCAATTGGAAAATTTCACAATTACACTACTCTAGTAATCTACAATTACATCACAATTTGAAAATTATGTCGCTATACACAATTATGAATTGATATTTGAGTGCATTGCTAGACCCAAATCGATCATTGCGACTCTATTTTGCAATTGCATCACTATTTAACAAAAGTGACGCTATCCTGCAATTGCGAACCTAAACCTAAATTGGACATAGTGACACATCATGACAAATGCATTGCAACAGTGCAATTACACCACTGACCATGACAAAAGTGTTGCAATACTAGAACACAATTGTCTGACTAACTTTGACTCATAATAAATGCTTTAAAATTGTGAAAATGAGAAAAGTTTCAAAAGGCATACCAAGGGCTTGCATCGTCACGTACGAACCCGGTCTCCGAGGTGCTGGGGGAGTGTTGGATTAGCCATATCATCAAAGTGTCAGAGAAAAAGTAGTATAAATTCTCTAAAAGCAAGTGTGCAAATGAATTGAAAATGACCCTTGCACTCATATTTAAGCCTAAAAATTAGGGTTTTCTTTAATTAGGGTGGTAAAATGGGATTTTTAATCCTTTTGATCAATTTTTGCCTATCCAACTTATTTTGAGGCATTTTTTAGGTTTCTGAGCCCATTTTCACATCTTGGAGCTTATTTTCTGCAACTAAACCTATGTTAAATCTTTGTTGCAATCTTGACCTAAAAATTAAAATTTTCTCTTGATCTCTTGAGGGGGTAGTATGCTACCATAAATTTCCTCTAGGGCAACAATGGGGCATGCAAAAATCATGATTTTTAATTTTTTTTTGATCTAACTAGTAGTGTTGTTCCGAAAAGTACCAGTCTTTGAACCAATGTAAAAGGTACATCGCTTCAAAGAGGGGAAAATGTAGACACTTAATATCGTCCTAATCGATATTACACATTTGAATTTGATTACTAACACCATTTTGTCTTGAATCACCTCTTTTTGATTGTTTATTCAAATAATCTTCATTGTTTAATGAAATTTATCACTTTCATCTATTAATCGGATAATCAATTTTATTAGGTTAATTCATCCCCTTTCATACTAATTTTTCGTCCTATTTAATTAAATTTCTACTTTCTTCTCATTTAATTAAATAATCTTAATTATTTAGTTAAATGCCATTAATTCCCCTTTTATTTTAAATAAGTTAATTATTTAATGAAATTCTTGATTTCCTCCATCATGCATAATTAAATAATTTCCTAAATTATTTAACTAGCTAATTTTTCTCACCCTCCCACTTGCAAGGGAGTATTCCCAAGGGAATATTCCTCCATTTCCACTCCTCCAAAATGGGAAATATCTTGTAACAACTTCCTAATTTTAGGAAGTGTGCTTCTTTGAATCAATTTGAGAGCTTGATTAAATCATTGATCCTTGTCAACTTGCATTCTCATGCATTGATGGGAATCCTTGATCCATGCCATCTCCTCTAAATAGTACTTATAAATAGTCCTTATTTCTATGAGACATGAATCCACTTTCATTTAGAGTAACAACACTATAGTGAATTTTAGAGCATTGCTCAAAGGAATTTATCATTTAACATCCATTTTAGTTAAGATTTACATCCATTTTAGCTTATCTTTCATCCATTTTCATCATTCTTCATCAATGACATCCATTTGAAAGCTTGTTTCAACCAAGGGGTTGGGAAAGGTCTAACTTTCCACATCAATACAACACTAATCCCCCAATGGGATGAGGTTTGAGACATTATATTAGTTTCCATTATGCATTTCTAGTTTGTTTCATGTTTAATGGCTTCTTTGTTTGATGTTTTCAAGAATTTTATTGGGAGCTTGACTTAACTAGTTATATCTTGGTTAATTTCTTGTGGACCAACCATGTTTAGCTTAGGTTATGATCATGCTCATAGCTATATAAGGGTATAATTTAAGAATGGTACCTAGTTGTATGTAATTGATTATTTGAGAGAAGAGGTCTAATTTTATAGCCATGGGGCATCAACTACCCATCAAAAATCATATTTTTAGTCTAGGTTTGTGAGTACATCAATAGAGTAGGCACATGAGATATCACAAACATGGAGGTGAGATAGTTAAGGGTTACTAATTATACTGTGGCTACTTTGGTTGTCTTGTTTGTAACGAGATACAAGTCTCACATATATAGCCTATAATATATTATGTTGAAGAGACTCAAAGGCTCATTTAGTTCTATTTATATATGGTGAATTTATGATGCATGTTTGATAGTGGGTGTATGATATTCTAAAATTATTCCGTAGATGAATCCATGATGTAATCAATCTATTAGGTAAAGTGAAATACTAGTTGTATGTAGATTCATCAAGTGTATGTGGAAAAAATGTAAGCAACATCCTATTTATGTATCTAAGCTTGAATTGTAACAATATCCTATATACATATATTTTTTCCTTAGTTGTTAATGTTCCATATAATCAAAATTTGAGATGAATTCATTTGAGTTTCTAGTCAACTTATAACCTTATTTTGGAATAATCAAGAGAATAATTATTTTGAGATACATAGGTGGTTTTGTAATATTCTTTAAATTTGAGTTGTTGTTCTTGCAAGTATGTGCAGTTGGTTTTGTCATTAATGTCAATAGGCTCATGTTTGCATTGTCATTGATGACTCATGATGGTTGATAAGTTGTGTTGTTGCCTTTAAGAAAGAAAGTAGGTATTTTTATGTCAAAGGGGGAAAGAGATGCAAATGTGTTTCCCTTTGTCATTGATGTCAAAGGGGGAGAGGAAGAAATGTGAAAAAGGATTGGTTAAGAAAGGGGGAGAGAGGAAGTAATTTGAAAAGATCAGTTAAAAGAGAAAGTTGGCATGGAAGCAGTGTGTTGGTGATCAAAGCTATTATGATTGGTGTTGATGGTTTTTCACATCATATGTTGCTATCAATGACAAAGTGGGAGATTGTTGCAAGTATGTGTAATTGGTGTTGTCATTGATGACTAGTGAAGGTTGAAAATTTGTGTTGATGTTTTGATTAGTTCCATTATATTGTCATTAGTAAGTGCTACTGGTGCCAACCTCTAGTGTTTCTTTGATAAGATTTTTTTGGTGGATATTGTTAGTTTAGTGATGATGAGGAAGTACTGAAGATGGCGAGAATATGTCTCCAGTGCTTGGTTTCCAAGTGATTTTGAGAAAATTTGAATAAAAGAGGAAAAAAGTGTGTTACAAAGGTGTTTTGGTATATAGAGTGGTCCTCTAGTTTTGCTCCGCATTTATTTTGTGGTGAAGATATGATTGTGCAGTTTAGATATGTGGTCATAGTGTTTAGAGGTTCTGAATAAAAAATTTCTTGGTCTAGATCATTGTGCAGAAGAAGTTGTGTTCACCAGTGTATGAACTATGTTAAAGTGATATACGGGAGAAATGGTTTTGCTCCATATTTCTCCATAGTTTGGTTTCTAGTCTTGTGGTTCTTGAAGTATGTTGATAAGTTTCATATAAACCTTCAGTCAAAGTTGTTCATGGTCTGGTGCTCCACAAGTTGATGTCTTGAGTTATAGTGTATGAAAGGTTTTCTAAGTGTACTGGGTGTGTACATTCTTTAGGTGAAAGTTATTGCAAAGGAATTTGTTGGATTTAGGGTGTTTGTGGAATATTCTAGATTGTGTTTGAATGCTATGTGTGATTTGTGAGTCATCTCTGGATTTGAGGAATCGTGTGCTTAAGTGTTAATGGTGTTTACACAAGTTCAACCAACCTTGGGTGTTTACACTAATTGGAGATTTTCTTTGGTGATTGTGAAAGTGTGGTGTAGTGTATACATATGATTTGGGTCTGAGTTAAGAAGTAGTGTGGTTTTCTTTCATTCCTTTCCACTACGGGAATGCTTAATGCTGACCTAATTTGAATTTACATGGTTGATGTGCATAGCCAACCTTGGAGAATATTTTAAAGGTTGAAGAAAGTATAAATAAGTGTTATGTTGATGGATAATTGTGTTGTGTTGAGTGTGATGAAAATTGGAGAGTTGTGAAGTACAAATTTGTGAAGTGTAGTGTGAGCTTAATGAGTTAGACCACTAGAAGCATTGAGTAGAAGGTTTCTACAATCTTTAGAGAGGCTGTGAATGTGTTGGTGATGCTATGATGAATTTTCTATTACATTGAGATGGATTTTTCACTGTAACAATCTTTCTTCTTCTTCTCTATAATTTGGTAGTGAGCCTTTAGCAGTGACCCCTTATTTCTTTTGGGTAGTGAGCCCCTTGTATTTGATGTTGCAATTACTTTATATTGTGAGCTAATCCTCACTGTAGTTTTTCCCTTCTTGGATTTTGCATGTAAATCTAGTGTTCTATTGTGCATGGTGTTGATGTGTTTCAGTTTTTGTTATTTTCTTTCATGCTAAATCATTCTAATAGATTTTAGGGGTTGACTAAGTTAATTTGGATCTAAATGTTTATGTGGGTTTTGATGTTTTAATGTACAATTGATTCACCCCCTTCTTAGTTGTCTTGTGTGCATTCAACAATTGTGTCTTGATGTAGAAATAGATTACAAAGTTATAAATCTAGATTATTTATTTGAAGGCCCACAAATAGATTAACAATTCAATTTTTAAGGTTAATTTGTAAATCAATAAATAGGGCATTAGGATAATAAATAGTTATCTTGACTTTGGGAGTGTCACCAACTAATACTTAAAAAAATGCTCAAGTAAACTCTTTGAATAAATTGACCACACATATGTGAAAAGATATTCCACTTGGTGGCTACGCTTGAAGTGCTAATATGTTGGATTGATAAACTACATTGAGAAACTTTATGAGCTAGGAAAATATATACTCTCTTGAAAGGAAACTAAAAGCATTTCCAAGGACTCTATGTCACTAGGTATTGGTGTTTTGAAGATGGATTGATAGTGAAATAAGAATTTTTTAACAAGGGGTGGGTTGGTAGTAATCTAGGTAGGGATGTCATAGAATCAGGTCAAGGTCAAAGCTTAATGTAAAATTTATATTTATGAAGTAAAAAAAAAAAACTATATATTAATCTAGTAATGTTTAGTTTGAATATTTCGCTAGCATTTTTATTTGAGGATATATAATTATAAAGACATAAATAAAAAAATATTTCATTGAATACTTGTACGAATTTTTTTATCATGAATGGAGAAGATATAAATAATAATTGAAAGCCTTTTTCATCAATGAAGAAGATAAAAATAAAAATTGAAGCTATGCACAGTCTACTATAATTATTTTGAAAGGAGTAAAAAGTAAAGGGTCTCAAAATGTTGGGTTTATTTTGCTCCAAAGTCATGCTTGATTTTTTGAGGAAGACAAACATTTAGAGATAACTAGCCTTAGCTCAAACTATAATTGCACAACTAAAATTTTAAGATGGTGTCAACCATTGCACCAAAAAATGATAGAAGAACTAAACAAAAACATTCACCATATAATGTTAGAGTTGATTTATCTACTCCCACGGCTCCATGAGTCACCTACAATGATAAACCTATCACACTATGAAGAAATAAGTAAGACATGATTTCCCTACAACTCAGATTTGATGAAAACACTAATTTTGCATTATGTGAAAAACTCCTGGGAATATGCTGCTGTGAGAGTTGATAACAATTACAATGAATCATTCCTTATGAAAAGGATGAAAGTTAACCTTAGATTACCTAGGTTAGATTAAAACATGACAAGTGTCCTCATAGGAATGAATGAGACAACATTTTTCTAATATAAGAGGCTTTAATCATGCAAAATGCAACTAATTAATAAAAACTAATAATGAAATAAAAGCACTCCTAAGTTTAGCTTAAGTGTAATAAAGCATAAAGTGACCCAATTAATTAATGATTAATTAATTAATTAGTTAGGTGATGACTTTATTACTCTAACACCCCCCTTAAGATGAACTAGGGAGAAACTAAAATATGATAAAGAAATACTTGATGGATGCATGAATGGGTCCCACCCTAACGGCTAATGAGGTACCCATGTACAACAAGCTAATCTCTCGTAAAAGAGGAGAAAGGGAGAAAACCTCATGGGAATAAAACTCCCCTCCAAAAAGAGAGAAAATAAAAGTATGTAATGCACTAATGAGAGTGAGAGAAGAATAGAAGGTGGGTTACATGATATCCCCCAAAGACAACTTCTATCTCATCAATACATATACAATAATATCCATAGGAGAAAGAATAAGAGACTAGAAGGCCCCCCCACAATGAAGAAACTCCTGTCACAATGGTGTAAGCTCGATGTAGGATATAGAAAATGATCCAATAATGGAAAAAAATGTTCCTCCCCTTGGGAAGAAACAAATCCAAAGGACGATGCTGAAGAACCTCAAAGTAGAGTGAAGGACCAAGAAGCTTGAAGATGGATGTCCTGAAAGGATGTTGTTGAATCTCTATATCTGAACCAAGACAAATGATGCCAAGACCAAAAAATTTGAAGACTCTTGATATGCAACCTCTAAAGGCACGGATAATGGTGGGAAATGACTGGTATGTGCGTGATCATCATGGAAAAAATAGGCCCTTAAGGGCAAAAAATTTAGAAAAAAATTAGTGTTAGAGCAACTTGACATAAAAATTTGAATAAGTTATCTATATTATTTCAAAAATATGTAAGAACAGAATATGTAGAAAATTGAATGTAGTTTCTAAAATACTAGGTTTATTTAAAAATAAATAAAATCTATTTGGTGAAAATTTGAAATTTCAATGTAGTAGTACTTAAATTTCAGGGAAAAATAAGTAGGTGTCTGCTTGACCAACCCTAACCTTAATAAAATGATAATATTTTTTTATAAGACTTTATATAAGTAGATGACTCATGTCCGATGTGATGCATATTTTTTGTAAATTTTTTCCAAGTAAATAATTAATTATGAATTTTTTATTACAACTTTTAAAAAATATAAAAAATCGTATGTTTGACTAATCTTTAACTTGGTCAAAACTTCATGAAATTTAATTTTTTCTTTTTTAATTCCTATAGTATGTGAAGCATAGAATGTGACGCATATTTCAGATTCAAAAAATGTGATACCATTTCAAAGTTATAGATATTTTTCAATCAGCCTACGATTAGGACTTTAGTCGTAATTCTAATAGAAAATGAATAATAATTATTTATTAAATTCAAATTAGAGCATAATTTATATTGGTGGAAAGCTGAGAATCTCCTCTAAAAACCCTTTTCGTTTCATCAATTTTGGGTTAAAAAAAAGTCACCACACACCCTACAAATACCCATAATATTACCACTTTTTGGCCTCATTATGATCCCGCATTACGAATGGTATGAATAACTGCAATGTGTGACTCAACAAATAGTTATGCAATATCTAGCAAGTAGTCATCAGACAATATAGAGAATGAATGACCAATTTCCTGCTCAATAGGTATGATCTTTAAATAAGCATGAGGAGGAGAAAGAAGCTTTGAAGGAGTCTTAGGAACTATGGTGGATGAATGTATGCACAAGTTCAAGTGACCATACTTCTTCTCCATATGTACTCTCAATGATGGAGAGTGAATATCAGGTATAGGTAATGGTGGATCCTCAGATGCAAATTAAGAAAAGTCATAAAGCCTAGAAGCATGATCGAGAGTGCCAACTGCCACAATCTACCTAGTGTGAAAATCCCTGATGAGAATTGAGTTAGGAGCAAAATCCACTATCTTCCCTAATCCACTATGGTTAATCTGATAGAGGGAGAGGAGGTTGGTTGTCAAAGATGGAACAAATAGTACCTCTTGAAAGATACCATCATCAATGGCAACTGTACCCTTCCCACTAACACTGACATATGTGTTGTTACCCAGTAGAATGTGTGGTGTGGTGCTTGCACCAAATTTAGAAAAATATCATGTGAAGATGCCAAATGATGGGAAGCTCCTAAATCAAGCAACCATCTATCTGACTGAAGACCTGTGGATGCATGTAAGGCATGGCCTTTCATCTTATCAGATCCATTTGCAATACCTACTGTACCTGTATGTGTAGATGGTGATGGTGATGTGGAAGAAGGTGATGGACTGTGAGACATACAAGATGGAAACTATATATTATTTTGTTGTAGAAGATGTGTCAAATGATCAATCTACTTAGCATAACAACGATGCTCATCATGTCCCTGCTTCTGACAATAAGCACAAGTCGGTCTCTCCTTCCTAGATGACCCCCCTTTGGAAGAGGGTGTGTACTTAGAAGATGCATGTGAATATGATTCTTTTGCTTGCCCATGTTTGTTTTTCTATTTCTTTTCTTTGCTAGGTGAAGCCTTCTCCTTAGGACTCTGAATGGCAGCTAGAGCTTGTGAATTAGAAGACTTCAGAGTACCCATCTAAACCAATTTTCCTTGCTCTCGAGTGAGAGAAGAAGCAAAATCATCAAGTGAAGGAATGGTAAATCTTGTGCCAAGTGCATCTCGTGTAGCATAGAAAATAGAAACAGATACTGAATAATCAGGGCTCAACTTGCCAAGGATGGAAAGAATCAACTGTGAATCTTGCTTAGTAGTACCACACTGTGACAATTGCAATCTGAGAGACCTAAGTTTTGTGAAAAAGTATTGGATGCTGCTAAAATCTCTAGGATTTAGACCTATAAGCTTATTCTCCAACTGAAAACCTCTCAAAGAATCTTGCTTACCAAACAAGGACTCCAATTGGGTCCAAATCTAGTTAGGTTTTGTGCAAGATTCAATGTGAAATAAGAGATCAAGAGACATAGACATGCATAATGTTCCAAAAGCTTCATCACATTTGTTAAACCATTTTCTCTTTTTTGCTCGTGGTGGTGGTTATGAATTGGAAGGATACATTGATTTTTTTAGTGGCTAATATTTTCCAATTGGATAGTAGTTGAAATTTGTGAATCAAAATTTGGCTAATAATTGAAGCTGTAAGGTGACTTGAATTGCCAAAATTTTACAAAATTTTGTTTTAGGCTAATTTAAATCGCTAGAGCATTTATTTTATTAAAAATCTTAACTCAAAAATTCACCATAGTATTTGATACAATACATGATTATATCATTTTTTCCTAAATTTTATAATTTGCAGTAGAAATCTAAATTAATTCACCAATAATATATAATAATTATTAGTTGCATTAAGACCATATCCCCAATATTTAGTTACAATCATTGATTTATAATCTAATCTAATGGACCTTATTGTGTTTTTTGAGGTAAAATATACTTGCAATTTCATGGGGCTCAAAATTAATTTGGGATCATTGATCTAGTCAACAATCTAAAAGAAATTTCAGGCACCATGAACATTACAAACTAAAGGTACATTCTAGTCAATCATTTTCACCTTTAGGCCCCTACTTTTCAATAAGAATTTATTTATTTTTAAATGAAAATATTTGCCATAGTAGTTAATTTATTTTCCTATAATTTTCTAAGATTCACCAAGATTTTCTATAAAATTATGGTGATGCAAAAATATTGCCAATAAAATTAATATTCTTTTCAAGAAAGAAAAGATTCACCAATAGAAATTAATAAATTATCATAGGAAGGATATAGATATAGATTGATAGTATTTCTTAATAAATTAGTTTATCCCACAACATTTAAATTACAAGAATTGGTTATAAGACAAAATAACCCAAGCTAGAAGAATCAAGAAATAGGATGTATGGAATCAAGACTAAAAGTTATTGTGTACACCTAACAAATTGTTTTTTTTAGCCTCCATGAATGATAATCAAACCTACTTATATAGAAGTTCCTAAACATGATTGACAAGAAATACTATAGTTAAAGAAAAGTTGAAATAAGTTATGATAAATTATTGTAATTGAATGTGAATATTTCTTAAAAACAACACATCTCATCATACATAATTTTTTTACAAAATTTATTGAAATAAAAAAAATCTTTAAAAATTATGATCTAAAAGAACTTATTTAATTTATTTTTAAATATAAAATCTTATAATATATATATATTAACATAATATTGACTTCATAATACAAATGTTTGCATAACCATCATGAAACAAAGACTAACTTGCTTTATTAGCATTAAATTCATGTGCTAAAATAATATTGTCTTGATAACAAAAAAGGTTTGCATATATAAACTGGAATCAGCATAAAACAGTGAGACGAAAAAGATCATTAGCTATCAAGTGTATAAATGCCGATGTTGTTCAAGTGCGTGCCAGCACGTCCATAGAAGCCAACAATCATTTTATCACCACTTGATTGAAAAGATTGTGACCCTAATTCAGAGCCATATGGACCATGTCTTTTGTTATCACTGGTAATGAATGTCAAAGATGTAACTATCCTGTGATTATCCATTACCGAAATCTTTCCTTCAATTCCCTTCAAGTATTTGTTTGCCAAAGAAATCTGCAATTTTAACATTACATGTATTTGTGAAAAATCTAAAATATAAAAGATTGAAAAACATAGTTTCACAGTGAATGCTAAAAAGATGTAGTAAATTTTAACGATTTGAATATAATTTATGCATTTAATACCGTATGGTCTTTGCTTCCCTTGCCTCCATGCCGAGGTGCTATGATCTGATGAACTTTGCTCTTACCCTTGAGAAGATACTCAACTTGAATGCCATGGAGAATATCTCCATAGCTTACTGTGATACTTTTTATATTGGAGTATGTTCCATCTGTCCAAACAGATTCAGACTCACCACCCCACGGGCCCTCCTTATTGTAAATCAAATTTAATGCCTAACCATAGACATAATAATTAAGTGCAATTTAATTACAGATTCAAACTTCATTAATAGAAGAGAATACAGGATATTAATAATATCAAACAAGAATAAATTTAAAGTAAAACGCAAGAAAGGAAGCAAGGCCAACAACTAACCATTCTATACACCCGATATATTATCGGCTTTAAATTGCACAGTGACTTGTTCCTTAATTCTCCCTTTTTAACCTAATTTGCAAGTTATTCAAGGATATTCACTCCTCACTGCAGGAAAAAAATTATGTAAATTTGTCTGGATTTGAAAATATAGAGGTCAAATAGAAACTCCAAATTTGAACTGTTTCGATTATGAAAAACATAAAATACAATTCATACAAAATAAAAAATAAATCTATAATCAAATCGATTAATTTTTGTTTACATAAGAACTTCAATAATATGAAAACAGAAAACAATAACTTTCATACAGCTGTGGAAAATCCTTTTGAACTGCTCTGATAAAAAAAAACAGACAGATCCCAAACTCCTAAAAAAAAACAAAGAAAACTTTAAAACCGCTAAATAAACCTATAATTCATCTTAAAGTTAAAAATATCTCCTTGTGAAGAAATAAATAGGGATCTAACAGTAGGTGTTACGATAAATATCATATATGATAACAGCCATAGATAAAACCACAGATCCAATTCCTTCATTTAACTGATAACAGTAGAATTGCTTTAGAATGAAATAGAACACAACAAAAAATGATCACTGAAAACCATGGCAAGTGAGTTACCTCAGGATTCTGCACAAATTTTGTCGTGCTGTCTAACAGTGGCGATGAGAAAAATGGGCAGAATTTGTAGGAAAAATATTGCAAAACCCTAAGAACGAAGAAATTTTTAAAGAAAGCCGTTGAACACGTCATGACCTTATCCTCTTTCCTCGCTCCAATTATAATAGTTGCGGCTGGCTGCAATCAACGCTAGCTGGCCTATTTCCACGTATGAGTCACTCTCTAGGGAGGGGCTTAATTTTGTTTTTTAATAGGAAAGCACATGGGAGGGTTAAGTTTTCTAGAAAGGGGTTTAAAAATAATATATACAGAAAGGGTATTGGGAGTAGAGTGAAACTCTGTCGAAAGGCTATTGGAAGTAGGAGGGAATCTTTTCTGAAAGTTTTTAAAGAACATAGGGAAGCATGTGGAAGTATGAGTAGAATTGTGTAAGAAGGTTTAGAAATATTACAAGAGTGGAATTTCTTAGTAAGGGTTTTAAAAAATTATAGTAACTTTTAGAAAAGGGCTTTAAAATATTATAGGAAAGCATGTGAGAGGAGTGAAACTCTCTAGAAAGTGCTTTAAAGCATGTGGAAGTAGGAGTGAAACTTCCTAGAAAAAGACTTTAAACAAATCTAGGAAATATGAGAATAGGAGATGAACTCTTTAGAAAAGGCTTTAAAAAATAATAAGAAAGTATGAGGAAGTAGGAGTGAAACTTTGTAGAAAGAGCTTTAAATATATAATAGGGAAGCATATGAGAGAGGAGTAGAACTTTAAGTAATTCTAGGAAATGTGGGAGTGGAAGTAGGAGTTGAAATCCCTAGAAAGGGCTCTAAAAGAATTATAGAAACCATGTGAGAGTAGGAGTGAAACTCCCTAGCAAGGAGATTTAAAAAAAAAATTTGAATGCATGTAGAAGGTGGAGTTAAAATTTGTAGAAATAGGGTTTACAAAATAATAAGAAAGCTTGTAGGAGTGCATAGAGAAATCCATTTTAAAATTTCACCCTTTGTTTGGTCATTAGGCTTCCCCTATGTGTTGCCAACCAAGGGATGAGATGTGGCCACAAACTAGTCCTCAACGTCAATAAGTTCACATTTGCTAGCATACTATGAGCTTGTGTGAAATTTGGTTTTTTTTGGAACAATCCACATAATAGGATGTATATACATCCATCAAAATATAGTGGTGAACCACTACAATTGCTTTGCATCCATTATTTTATGTGAAAAAAATCACTTGCTCCATTGATCATAAGGACCCCGTTAGCATACCCATTTCACACTAAAATGTGATTACTAGTTATTATCACATTAAATAATTAAATATATGTCATGTTGAAGTTTATAATTATGAGAAGTCAGTTGATAATAAAAATCAAGATTCTATTATCATAATTGGCCATGACGGGGTCTTTCACTACATGTGTAATTTTAATCAATCGAAATTTATGTTCACAGTTGAGTTTTTTTTAATATTGCTTATGAGCTATAGATTTAGATTTGCATCATGGAAAGGTATTGTGTGTTGTGTACACTATATATTAATTTATAATTTTATTTATTTATTAATTCTTGTAAACCTTCAATCTTGACCTTGTTGCAAGAAGTGTTCCAAAGTTTTTTTTTTTTTTTTTGGAAAAACGAGTCACTAACTCTACATTTTAGTATCTCTCATATTACATATTTAGTTCAAGTAGTTTATGATCAAGATACTCTAGGTTACTACCTTCACGAGGGTTGAATCTTTACCTATTGTATTTTTTTTTCTATCTCTAATTTGTGAACTCTAAATACTACATGTTAGAGAAAAGGGTGTTGTACACCTCAGATAAGCAATAATTATTTAATTATATAAAATTAATATTTATTTTTGGTACATATACAAATATGTCTTTAGCCACATTAAATATTTATTTGGATTCACTTGTATATTCGTATTTGACATTGGTAAAATATTTTATGTATATATTGCATGTATTGGAAAATTATTTAATATTTGGGGAAACTTACTAGCCAAAAGTAAATGATGGGATCAATGATTTTGTGCATTCATAGTTTTGAGATAGATAATTTTTCAAATACCACTAGTTGTATTTGTGTGAGCTTGAATCTATAAAAGCAATCACATGTTAAGTGGTTGAGGTTGGCTAATTGATTATTTGTCTTGGTTGTCACTTGTATTCACTTGTCTTGAAGAGTACATATGTGATACATGACATGGGATGTGTGGTTACATGGTTACCCATTATTCTTGGACACATGGAGGCTTAATTAGAGGAGTTTGATGTTTTAGAAGTATTAAGAAGAATTTGTTAGTGCATTCTAGTATTTTGTTTGCTTAATAATGCATTGAGTGTAGATGTTTTGGAGGCTATTATTTTTTCTCTTGAGGTTTTTCCCAATGTATACCTTATGTAATCTTATAGCATATCTTTGATCCTTCCATTATGATTATTCTATAATATTCTATGCATGGATTTCTCTTGTAGGGTTATGTAGTAAATAGTTTGATCAACTTACTAATTTTCTATCAAGTGGTATAAAATCCATGGTTGTGGTCGAGGGAGGTTATAGATCCTTGTTTGAGTATATTTGATGTAGATTTGAAGCCTTCTAAATGTTGGAGATATTTTAAAAAAAGGCTATGATATGTGTTGTGTAGTTTGTAAGAGATAGTTTTAGGGTTTGAATTTTGCATATTTCTGGGTTTTTGTAGGTAAAGGGTTTGAAAAAGGTTTGGTAAAAAGGGTTCTCTTGAGGTATTCACCAAGAGGACTTTATGTAGGAAGTTTTTGAAATAACCTTGTGGAATAAAATAGACTTGACTATTAGATCTAGGAGCCTTGAGAGATGAAAAATGACATAAAGTTTAACGTATCTTCTAGTCACTAGGTCACGAGGAAAAAAATGCCCCCTTTCTTAGTTGTACAACTATATGCTTGTAGTCATATAAATTAAAAATAAAAAACATTTCAAAAATCTAAAATGATTGGAAAAAAAATAGTATATTTTATGTGTTAATAAATGGCGAACGTTATTCATACTGACGAATTACGGAGATACATTTATAAAAAATAGGTGGAAGTTGTTGAATGAGTAAAGGAACTTGTGGAAGTGGTTGAAATAGTTAAATTGCTTACACCCTTGCCAATTGCATAAGCGGTTGAAAGTAGTAGTTACCATTGGAAGAAACTATTACCAAATAGTTTAATTGTCTACCCAAGCACCCAAAAAAAAATGTAATATACAATATAAGGGTATGTGCAGGATCATCATGGAATAAACAAGCCCTTAAGTGGCAAAAAAATAGAAAAATCAAAGTTAGGAAATTTGACGTAGTGTAATTGAATGTTATCTATAATATTTCAAAATATGTAAGAATAGAATTTAGAAAGTAAATTGAATTTAGTTTCTAAAATACTCAGGTTTGTTTCTAAAAAAAAAAAAAAAAAGACATCTATTTGGTGAAAATTTGAAATTCCCCTTTAAATTTAGTATTCTTAAATTTCTCGTGGAAAAAATAAGAAGTAGGTGTCCGCTCTTAACCACCCTGCACCCACAATAAAATTATAATATATTTTATATGATTTTTAGATATAAGTAGAGACCAACCTGATGTGATGTATATTTTTTGTAATTTTTTTTCCAAGTAAATAATTAATTATGAATTTTTATTACAACTTTTAAAAAATATAGTGTAAACACTCATATGTTCAATCACCATAACCTGGGCCAAACTTCCATGAATTCAATTTTTCTTTTTAATCCTGGCATTGAAAGTGTATATAGAATGTGATGCATGTTTTGACAAAAAATGTGACACACTCATTAAAAAGCCATGTGACATGTTTTTCATTAAATCATCAATTGGGGACTTTAGTCTTGAATTGAATAGAAAATGAATAATAATTACTTATTAAATTCAAAGTAAAGAATAATTTATATTGGTGGAAATATGATATTCTCCTTTAAAAACCCTTTTCGTTTCATCAATTTTGAGTAAAAAAAAAGTCATCAGCCACATACCCATCATATTGCCACTTTTTGGCTCATCATGATCCCGCACATACCCATAAAAATTATGCTATCATTCACTAACATTCCCCCCCTTTATTACATTGTTCCTAAAAATGTGCCCCCTAAAAGCTCTTATTCACTTTACCAAGGGACCCCCCTTAAGACTTACATAACAAAACTTTTTGAATACAAAATGTATATACATCTTTGTGAAGATCTTCCTTGAAGAAACAAATCTTGAATCAGGCAGAGCTCCATCAAATTGTCTCTTAACCCTTGTCCCTAGCCAAATTGCTGAGTTCTTCCTCCCATGAACTCTCGAATCATAGATTCTTCAAATTATTTGATAAAAATCCATATTGAGCTCTCCAAACACATGGCTCCATCAAGTTGTCTAATGATCATCGAAAGGGTATAATTCGGATCACAACATCGAGTGCTCATTGGACAACCATCCATATTGAGCTCTACACTGAACCCCTTACCTGTCTCCAATAATCAAACTTTACAATATATGTATTCTTCAAATCCATGAACAACAACAAGGAAAAGAAAAGAAAAAACCAAAAATGCTTCTCATGTGAAGCATCATCTCAAAGCGAGAAGCTAACTTGAGATAATGGAAATTCCTCCATCCTTTGGTGCCACCATCCTCCAATGTGATATTGTTACACTTTATCCATTTGATATCTTGGATGAGTTGGAGGCCTCATTAGGTGTAGCAAAGATAGCCTCGAAAGTCCAAGCATAACTATTTGAATATCCATTAGCAACATTGATGAACTTATTGACAAGAAACTCAACAAATAGGGCTTTAAATAGGTTGAGACTCTTGACGGTATTATCAATGGGAAGAACATGAATTCACATACCATTTTAACATTAAAACATTCATAGATAGTAACCACATCTTCCATAAACATCATCATATTTGAATACACAACCTTATTCATTCTAGTCTCATCTATCAAAGTAAGATAGATATTATCCTCGATAAGACATCAAGGAAAAGGATAAACACTTCCTTCTATCCAATGAGCTTATTTCAATATCTATCCCAACATGAAACAAACTTAAATTTTTTATACAAATTTTGATAAAACCATCACATTCCACCAATTTTCAAAGCATTTGAATCACCACTTTTGCAATGATAATTTTGGTCGCTTCAGATCACATACACTAGTCAAAGCTGTGCTACCAATCTTCATGAATTCCTATAGTTTTCTATTACACCAAAACTTGCAAATTTTAGTGAACTTCCAAACCAACACCTTCACCTAGACCTAGAGTGGCGGTTAGTCCATGGGATCATATTCCCAGAGGTGTGGTGGTTAGTACAACACCCCTTTTCTGATGCAACTTGAGGGAATTGAACCTAGGTTGAGGCTCTGATACCATATGTATTTTTTTCGTTACACCAAAACTTGCAAGTGTTAGTAAACTTCCAAACCAACACCTTCACCTAGATCAGAGTGGCAGTTAGTCCATGAGATATGCCCAGAGGTGTGGTGGTTAATCCAACAATTCCACCACTCATGTTGTCTAGCAAGAGGTCGCTCTTCTCTTCAAAAACACCATGCATTTGCTATGCTCTTCAAAGTGACAAGAATTCCTATGCCTCAAGTACCTTTCTAAAATTCAAATTCCATCCATGTAATAGAGGTGAGAGACATTGTGAAAAGGTTTATTGTCCAATCAAGCAGCCAGCTATGAAAACTCCAACCGGTAACATCATACTCTCATCGCTTTGGATGATAATGAACATCTACAATTTGAACGCCTCCTGATCACACGAACTCTAATACCAAATGTGGTAATAAATCTGAATGTTTTTCATTTGATATACATGAGATACATTTATAAAAAAGGTGGAAGTAGGTGAATGAGTAAATGAAGGTGGAAGCAATTGAAATAGTTTAACTGCTTACACCCATGCCAACTACATAAGTGGTTGAAAGCAGTAGTTACCATTGGAAGCAACAGTTACCAAATAATTTAACTACCTACCCAAGCACCTAAACAAAGAATGTAGTCTATAATATAACAATTATGCTAGAATTCACTATCATATATGGATTTATAGTAGTATGAGGTCAATAAGCCCTTGTACCACCCTAGTACCCCTACATACAAACAATCAATAGGATGCAAGAGAATGATAGTCTTAATAAATAGTTCTCATTGGTGGGGCCTGAAGCCCTCATTCTTGTCCCAAATTCATGGGTAGGCTATAATTCAGACCCCATGGGCTTCAAAGAATTTTAAAAAATTATAAATTAAACTAGATTCAATATATATCCACTACATATGTAGGAAAAAATGTAAATTTTACAAATTTAAGTAGATTTTATTCTTATTTCATATTTTCCACCTAAACCCATCCTATATACAACCCAAAGTGCCATCACTACCCCCAGGCCACCTAAGAATCACTCACTAACATTAGCAATGATGTCATTGTATGAACATGCCTCTTTTGGCCCCTTCTATCCCTCAAATGGTGTTTTTATTCCACAAGACATAACATTCACATTGGATATCAAATTTTTGACCTCTTAAAGTCATCATGTAAATCTCTCTCCAAGAACTACATAATACAATAGGTTTGAATTTTATATAATTTTATTTTTATTATAATTTTTACCTAAAGATGAAATTTCTCTAGAATGGTTAATAGGTCATGTATTTTACATGTAGAATAATATTTTATAAATTATATATGAAATAAAGAGCATATGAACTACATGGTGGATTAGGTGGGTTTTTAGTTTGTATGAGTACATAGATGATTCTACTCATTTGAAAATTTATTGGAGCCTAAGATTTAGGGTGTGATTGTATGAGTATATAGATGAATTTACATGTGAAAACTTGTTGAAGTACATATTTTTATGAAACCAACATGATGGTATAGTATATTATCAAATTTGATGTTTCCAAATATAGATTTATAGGTATTTTAGAGTTTTAAATTTAATGGAGACAGGAACACATAATTTCTTCCCATTTGAAGATATTATTTGTAAACATAGGTTTGGGTACCCTAATGTTCTCTTTCACTTCTAGGGTCTTTCACCTAAAATGAAAGGAATAGGGTAAAAAATGGCCATGTTCACACTCAAGATTAATGTAAAATAAATAAAATATGCCTAGATGAGATGATCTAAATGCAAAGAACTGATAAAATAGATTGATTTGGTATGCAAAACTAAGAAATTCAAAGTGTTTGAAAACATGTTGTGATATGCGAAAATAACTAAAAACATAAACAAACAATAACATAACTTAATGAAACTGAATGAGGTGCACTTGGAGGCTGAAAGTTGATGTGGAGAGGTTCTAGAATTCTACAAAGTTTATTGTTGAAGCCCACTAGGACTCGTTTTCCATAGATGGCAAATTAGTCATGTTTCTGGTGAAAACTACCGGAATAGGTTTCAGGATGTCGGGAACAAAAAAAATTGGAATTTTTTTTCTAGCCTGGCAGTGGGATTCATTCACCATAGATGGAAAATTAGTCCACCTGCAGATTTTTGAAAAGTCAATGGTCAACTTAGTGGGTCCTAATCTGCACTTTTCTACCTGATAGGTTACCAGATCCAAATCTAGAAGATTTGATGGGAAAGTGTTCTCCAATCTTCAAATAAGGTTTTTTTGACTTTGAATGATCTTCAAAAATTTGTTGACACTTTTAAGACCTATCTCTTTGAAAAATCTGCATACAAGACTTGCCAAACACACATGCAAAGAGGGGAAAAAGTGTTAAGGGTTAGAGTATAGGGGTTTGCCTTGGTCAAAACCTAGTTTGGTAATCAAACCCTTAAAAATGAAATAAAATAAAGAGAGAATGGTGAACAAATAACGTTCAATTTCATAAACTCATCAAACCCTTGATGTTGAAGTTTGAAGATATGCTGCTCCAAGATGCTTGAATGTTTGGTTGAATGTTTGAGGATACTAGAATGATTTGATGCTTTGATGGATTGAATGCATGAATGAATTATGTTTATGGGGATTAAAATGAATAGGAAATCATATATTTATACACTATTATTCCCCAATTTCTCAAAAATACATCGCAGGCTGACCTTAGGTCTTAAGAAATAAAAACCTATTAGTAATTTGAATTTATTTTGATTTTTGTGCCAAGAGGGACTCATTCGACCCTAATGGTGAATGGGTCCCACTCAAGGCATGTGAATGGGTGTCAGGAATTAAGTTGTCTTATTTAAAATACACTTAATTAAGGCTTGTAAGTGCATAAAGGGGCCAAATAAAGCATAAGCAAGGTGTATTTATTGATGTCAACCTTAGAAAAGCATGAAAGTTTGTTACAAGACTTTACAGCACTTTAAAATAAGACTTGATAAGTGATAAAAAGGGGGATGTAGGGGAATTATAGTAAGAAGAGTCTAGAAAAGTGTGAAAATGTGTTACAACACTTCACAACACTTTTACAAGACATCATAAAGTCTTAATGATTCATAAAGATTTAAGATCTAATGTGAATGTGTGGGCCACATTGCAACATTAAATCAAGGAAAAATCAAGCCAATTAAGAAAAAAGAGGGAAAAAACAAGAAAAAGTAGAAGGGCTACTTTTTCTATGTCCACATTCTTGATACATGTGTGAGACTTGCAGTCTTATTTTAGTGAGAGTTGAATAGAAGTACAATGATGGTGATGATTATGATGTCATGGATCTTCATGTATATTGTATTATACATGAATTAGTAATGTATGTGGTTGGTAGGCTACAATGTTTATTGATTCAAGATTGTAGATGGTGATGTGGTTCAATGTTAAGGGGTTGTTCTTATCTCCTTGATGC
>VDFB02288447.1:0-25133 GCA_007258455.2 Sequoia sempervirens | reverse complement strand
TCAAACTCATGATTGCATTTACCAACCTATTTACCCATGAAGGTAAAAGTAAATCAATAACAACAAGATGGGGTGTAACATACTTCCCCCCTTGTGAATCATTTTCCCCGATGGTCTAAAGCACTTTAACATAAATATAAAGTCAAATAAAGGTTTTACTTATCCTTTCTAAATCATGCTTGATTTATTAAATAATCATCCCTCGTAACACCATGACTCCTTGCAATCTTTTCCTTTTGGGACCTTGCATTGAGTGTCCTTGTTAACACATAGGAAAACTTGTGTGCCTCACACATACTTACTCTTTTAAAGAGCTTTAAACATGGTGATCACAATACCTCATATGTACATCTCATGTACAACAATAACTATATCCTACATGACACATATACCATAGTGACTCAAAAACACATTCTCATTGACCCATGAATTTATCCTTAGTATAATCCAAATAGAAAAGGAATAATGGTGCATTGTGCACTACACCATGGGTCCCATCCTTACCTTTTGTATTTACACCTTCAGATAACTCAAAAGTAGAGTCTTCCCATCACTTACACATCCATTTTCCTTAACCATAAAGTATTTTTCTTGACTAATTGTACATATTGACCCTAACATTGCTCCTAGACACTTGTCAAATTTCAAACATAATAATATTGTTTCATATTTCAAGCTTTGTATCAACATGGTTTCTCATTGATCTTTCGATCTTCTATTCCATTTGACAACCTTTCTAGCTCAAGGTTAACCCTATTTCTTATCCTATTTTAGTCTAATAGAGTTTCCAACCTTCCTTTCATATAATGGACCAAACCTCAATGTTATAAGTTTATAAGTATTCAACAAATCATTCCATATTTGGTTTACCACTTTTTCCTATTTAGCTACAATAATATATTATGCATTCATTCAATTGAATGTCTCATAGTATGATCATGGTTCACACAACCCTATCATTATTTGCTCGTTCACAACTTAGACAACCTTCTCAGGAATACTAAGCAACTAATTCACACATATTATTTACGATCAAAATCCCATAAATCAAAATTTCCAAACAGTGTTGGTTACCTTGGTGAGTGTGTCCACCATAAAATTATGTTAGTTCCACCAACATAGACAAATTAAACTCTCTTGTGTTCTACCACTCCCCCTCTAGAATCTCATGACAGTAAACATGTCCTACCAATGATAACATATAGTCATCATTTCCTGGCATACTGGACAACAACTTGCTATATACTCAACAACATCTTACTCCATCTTTTCTAGGTTATAGTGGTTCCTCATCCGACAAACCACTTTGTCATTCCAATTTCCTAACTCTGACATCAATTTTCTCATTCCATTCCTAAATCTTCCAAAATTTTGGGTGCATAGGTTCTTTTACATCCAATAATAGTATATTCTTTGACTAAGTGAAAACCTATTTTATGGTCTCATTCCACATTTACTTCCTCAATAATAATGGTTAGGATTTTTTCGGAGATAAATCTCCTTTATCTTAGGACATCCATAACTTGGATTTCTTCTGTGCTTGGATTTTTTTCAATTTTGTAATCTGATTTCCAACTCAATCTCTCTTTCCTGATGAGCATCGATACTAATTTTGAGTATTAATTCTCATTCATTTATGTTGGTTCATAAAAGATATCATATTTAGCAATATACCTAATTATGAAGCATGAACATTTCTCAAAATCATGAGTAATTATATCTTCGCTTACCAATCCCATAGGTAATGATCTTCCCTTTCATGATTGGGTAATCTGCCTATCCTTTTCTAAGGAATCAATGATAATAGAAATTGATTTTACAATCAATATATACAAGGTATGGTGTGATAATAGGTTACAACCCTTGATCTCTCCACTATTTTTCTCCAAATATTTCCAATACCTTATCCTTGTGGTCATAAAATACACGACTTAATTGACATCATGACTTATGAAGAAGTCAAAATTTCTTCCAAATTGAAAATATATTCATAATTTTTTGTTGGGTGGGGTACTTATTCTGAGTCAATCCACTCTACTTCTTCCCCCCTTTGTTTTTCCGCGATATTCGATCAAATCAAAGTCGAACTTAGAAAAAAAATTCTTTCTCAAATGATTTTAAATTCCTTTTTGTTGGATTTCTATTGAATTATCCTTTCCTTCATGGCATGCTTTGAATATACTTATTCCAAAGATAGATTCAACATTTTAGATCATCAATGAAGAGATATATTGAACAGCTAGCAACTTTACAAGCTAACATGATCTCTAATATTCCAATTCTCTTTCCAATATCCTTTTTGTGGAGGAGTATCCATGCCCACAAAGCCTCTATTGTTGATGTACTTTTCAACTTAGAATGTGGTTTCCTTACGAATTTTGTTGATTTGACGCATAGTGCCATACTGTATTCCATTTTATTTTGGAACCTCTAAATGTATGCTGGCTTATGTTGACACATTGGTGAGTTCAATTTATACTCCAACCAATCTATGCGCTATCCAAACTCTTGTTAGATCAATATGATTTACCCTTTTAGGCTTCTTTCTCACAAGTTCCTAGCCTTGCTCAGAAATTAGATACACGTCAAGATTTGTCTAGCCTCTTGGATACCTCCTTCATTAACTTTCTACTTTGGTAAAATTTATGCCAACAATGCATACTCATAGATTCATAGTATACTTAATAAATAAAATAATTTCTTGACTCTTTGAAGCTATATGTAGCTACAATAATGGATTTATCTTGAATTTCATCTTGTCCCTTTAGAGTCATATAGCTCTTTCATAGGATGAAGGTATGCATTGGTTATTCTTCCTAACTTTCCTACAAAACCCTATTGCATAATATTCCATAATTAAAGGGGGTATTATAATGAGTTGTTAGTTTAGGAGTTTTCATCTCCAAGGATGACTCTTATCTAGTACCAAACTTAAACAAGTTTTTAGGAATCTCATCTTCCTTTCCATTTATCCATTTTCTTTTCTCTTTCCATCTTGCAATAAGAACTTTTCAACCATTATCTTTTGATAAGGTTTATGTAACACTCACATAATGAGCTTATAGGTTCCAGAGTTGAACCTAGTAGCTTTGATACCACATGTAACAACCCTAGTGTTCTACTTAGTAAAATCTCCAACGTTTTCACCTCAAGTGAATAAACCATGATGTCATAACATGTAGAAATAAAACTGTTTCTTCCCATAATGTAAATTACATGCATAATTGAAATAACACTAATTCCAAATTGTCATTGCATTCCAATGTAATTTTAGAAATCTTCACAAAACATAGATATTGTATTGAATGAGCTCAAGTATATCATTCATGATTACATCCTTCCATATAAATTGGTACAAGATACATACATAGCTCAAATGAGCTTCAAATCAATAGTTATAGATGGTCTAGGATCCACCTTTCAAACATCTTGGTCTTTTGTCCCCTACTAAGGAGGAGAAGCATCACTCAAGCACTTTTTTGCCAACCACAGACTCATATGTGATCCCCCACGCATCTATAGTATAATAGATGGCCCTTCCCTTTGATAAAGAGACTGGTTGAGTATCCCCATATGATAACCACACTGAGCTTAGTGTTGTGCCCTGCATGACAACTTGTAATCCATACAATCTACAACTAGCACACACTACATAGAAATAGTGAACTGATAGTGGAGCCAATGAAAATCACACTACTTTGGCCAAAATGTTCTCACTCAGTACTTCGAGCACAATGGTCATTATATTTGCCTACACTTTATTCAGCTCTATTTGACTTAAGGCCACTATAAAGTATGCATAGGTATTTCCTCCAATGGGTAACTCTTCACCCTAGAAATAGCCTACTCCCCTTTTCCCAAATCACTATGGTCTCTCTACCATTAATCCTAAGCACAAGTTACCCCTTCATTGGATATTCCTATCCCTAGTTTTAACATACGAGCTTATCTTTGCATAAACAAGTTATCTACTTCAAAATACAATCTAGTCCCAAGTATAACTTGATATCCTAGAGTATAGCTACATAAGCCTTATCTGATCATAACTAAAATTATTCATATATAATTAACTCCCTTCAGTAATATATCCCATTATTATGTGACTCTTATCAAGAGTATATTCATATCAATGAATGAACACAATCAAAGAGTAATCATATCAGTGGATGATTTCATTTGAGAGCATATTCTCCTTAATTAGAAGGGTTTTAAACAAAGAATCTACTCTTGTCAATACTATAAATTTGTATTAAGAGTGCAATGCAACCAATCATGTAGTAATGATAAATCAAAAGGTGAACCCACCTATATCCCCATACATATAGTATTCCATAAACTCAAGTGACTTGGATTAATCACAAAGGTGATTTTTAACCCTAATATATCCTAATCTTAGGATATAGTCATCAACCAATGACTAGCTCAATTATATAGGTCACTCTTACCCTATATGTTCCAAACAAGACCAATTGAACAACTCAACCAATTAGACTATTCCCAACCATATTTTTTAATGAGTATTCAAGTATAAATCCCAACCTAATAAGTAAACTCTACCCAAGATCTTAATTTGAGAATGATCATGTGATCATGCAAGAATAGATTAGCAATGACCCATCCTATCATTTCTACCAAACTATTGACGTACATATAACATTTTAATTCAATAACTTATCAAGTCACTTTGTGACATTGATATGCTTCGCACTATGAATAACCCTTAATCTATTCTTTTTTAATCATTTTAATCTAGTATATTAATACCGATGACAAATAATTCCTCCTATTATGGAGTTACTACAAGAACTTCACAAAAAAACATAAATAGCTTCTCTTTTCCTTTCAAAGGAAATACTATTTTTATCTAATGCAAGTAATCTCAATAGATTATATAAAGCATTCAAGAAACAATCTTTCATAAAATAAGACAAATAAAGGAAAAATATCCTCATGTGTGTAACTCGCTTATCCAATTGACTGGATGATGCATAGCTTCCTAATTTCAGCCACTTATCTTTACTTTGAATTCACAAGGAATGACTCTATAAATCCTCGTACCTCAAGTTGATAATATAATTCACTATAAATACTCAAAGCTCACTCACAATACTCAAAATCAACTTGAAAAATAAGGAAAATCAAAACTATAGAATAGAATGCAATAGAATATAGAGCAAAAGCATATGGAATGTGTCCCTAAAGAGAGAGAATTATTCTCTATATATACAACAGCAAGGAGACTCCCTATCCTATGAAAAAGGAATGAATATTGATAGTAAGATCCACACTTAGTCGACTCACTACACATCGCTAAAAGGTGGTGCAAAAACAAAGAGTATACTCAGCATATAATGTGATAGATTGACCTCTTTAGTTGACAAAAATATATGGTTGTTACAAATAATGCATGATCAAAAGGTAGCATTAAAATTTCTCTCAAAATGAACTTCTATAGAAAAATATGGCACCAAGAAAGCAACCATCTCTCTATAATTCAGGTGTGGCCTAACCCTTTGAATTAGTCTTTTCTCAAATTACAACAGTTTTAAATAGTTGACTAAGTCTATGATGAGTCGCTATGTCTCACAAATAAGTTTTGACTAATGTGTCACCTTGTTGTAACTTATCCTTTCATTATGCATTTGCATTTACCTTCTATTGGATAATTAATCCATGACAGGGTATCCCAAGTAATTGTGGTTTACTAATTCAAAGATATTCAAAATTAAAGCATCAAATAAGTCTTACTCTCCCAATCGACTTATTTGCTACACTATAAATGGCATATAGTCTTCTCTTTATTCATTGCCAATATAGTTTATATTCAGCCTTTACATTGTCTATATATGATACATACAATTGACCTATATTCATTTAGATAAATTGGCCTCTAAGCATAGCTTATGTAAATCGATCTCCAAGAATCTATTCAATGACAAGTCTATGCATAAAACAAGCTCTATAAGCTACACCTAAATCCCTATTTGGTGTACTACCAAGGTGGCTTAAACTATATATGCTTCCATATATATAAATAGTGCCTTACCTTGTATATGTGCTAACTATTTAAAGGCTCAAGACAACTGAGAGGTGGGGTTAATCAATTGTCTCCAAAATCAAACTTCAAAATTCAAACAATTATCAACTTCAAATCCACTTAATTCTGTTATTAGGTATGAACATGAAATGAAAATAACAAAAAGCAATATCAACATAGAAAAAACTAGATTTATGTGGAAAACCCACTAAGGTAAAAACCACAGTGAGGATTAGCTCACAATATAAAGTAATCCAAAAATCGATTACAAAGAGGCTCATTGCTAGAGGGCTCTCTACCCAGAAAAGGACTCACTATCTGGATACAAGGATCATTTCCTATAGATAGGACTTGCTTTCCAGAAGGAGGCTCACTTCCTATAGATACAAAAGATAACAAAAAGATCCACCATAGCAAATTACACACATCCATAGCCTTGATAAGAAGAATTGTACACACCATCAGCTCACTGCTTTAAAAAATATAACACATTAAAGTATTGTTGCCTTAATTAACTCTCACACACTCTGCTTCTCGAACTCGTGGCATGATCGATTATACAAAACAACTCAACTTGTCATACATGTATACAATCTTCAACCTTAGAAACTTTCTCCAAGGTTGGCTACACATGCTTCAATTTCAAATTCAAATTAGGTCAACAACTCAACATTCCCGCGGTGGAAGAGAATGAGAGTAGACCAAACCAACACTTAACCAAGACCCAAAATAATGTCTCGCATCAATCACACGCTTCCTTAATTAACACTTATCCTTCATATGAAGTGTAAACACTAGGTCGTCCAAACCTAATGAAAACACAAATGAACTTTTAAGTACATGATTTCGCAACAAGAAGATAACATGTGGACCACATAACACACTTCGTCATACACTAGAACACATCTCAGATTCCTTCAGATAGATCCATAGTAAATGCAACAACCTTCATACAAAAAACTCTTCCCACCAGTCCATCTGGACTACACAAACATACACAGGAACTCTGAAATTCAACTTTCGAAGCATCAGACCATGAACACCTTTGCCAAAACATAGATAACACCTTAACAAGCCTTCTACCAGATCTACAAGACTTGAAACAAACCAATAGAGGATTGTGGAGCAAAAACATTTCTCCCAGTCCATAAACAAACAAATCTCCCAAGCCAGTTCACACACCAAAGAACATAACTTCCACTCTCCATCAAACCAAAAACCACAAATTAGGATATACCACCAATAGATGCCTATAAACAACACTTCAGATCAAAACAAGTATAGGATCAACACAAAATAAATGCAGATCACATACCAGAGCACATTTTGAACCTACACAACTTTTTCTTCACAATTTTCTCAAAAGCACTTGGCAACTCATCATATCACCACACCTGCAACACCATAAAGATAGCTCCTATACTCAGAATCTCATCAACATCTCAACTATACATGCACAACCTACAACAACCTATACTATGTTGAAATCAATGACAACATCAATGAAAACACAACCAAACTTACTCATACTTGCAATAATCTCCCCCTTTTTCATTGATGGAAACACATGCTATGAAAAACCACCAAAGACAACACTCTCCTTTATTTGCTAGATTAGATAACCTACACATCATTCTTGCACTCTCAATACTCTCTCCCTTCTTTTACTATTTTTCGCATGACTCTCTCCTCTTTGAGATCAATGGAAAAGAACAAAACTTCTAATCACTCCCCCTGAGGAGTGCACCCATACATCTCATACTTTAACAATGAAACTTTCTACTCCCCCTGTGGAATAGACCCATTCATTATTCCAGAAAAATTAAGAATCTATAGATTCACTGGACTAATGCACCTCCATGTGCACCTAGTTCAAAGAAGGAGGGCCAATGGCCCCCAACTTCTCCCTAAGATACGCAAAAGTATCCTTGAGAAGACCCTTAGTAAATAATCTACAATCTAATCCTTTATAGTCACATACTCCAGCCTAACTTCATTTTCCAACACTTTTTCCCTCAAGAAATGATATCTAGTAGATATGTGTTTTGTCCTTGAATGCATTATCAGATTGTTGGAAATGTTTATAGAACTTGTATTATCACATAAGATAGGTATAGGTTCATCACATATCACTCCTATGTCCTTTAATTTTTGCTTCATCCACAAAACGTTTGTGTAGTAAGATGCTACAACAATATACTCTGCTTCTATAGTGGATAAAGAAATCAAATCTTGTTTCTTGCTAAGCAATGAAACAAATATTCGACCAAGAAAGAATGTACCACCACTTGTAATTTTTTGGTCATCTACACAACTAGCCCAATCTGCATCAATGTAAGCACTCAAAGTGAAATCAATATCCTTAGGATACCACAAGCCATAATCTAGAGTGCCTTTAAGATATCTAAATATCCTCTTCACAACTGTAACATGTGCTTCTTTCGGTTCTTCTTGAAATTTGGCAACCAAACATACTGCATGCATGATATTCAATCTAGTAGCACTAAGATACAATAGTTCACCAATCATGGATCTGTACATGCTCTGATCAACTTTAGAATATTCATCATTTTTACTCAACTTGCATCTAGTCACGATATGGGTACTAACCGGTTCATTCATTCCAAACTTCTTCAACAACTCTTTGACATACTTAGATTGTGAAATAAATATCACTTTATTAGTTTGATTTATGTGAAGTCCAAGGAAACAATTCAACTCACCAATCATAGATATTTCAAATTCTTTTTGCATCTCCTCTACAAATCTCTTGCACATATCTTCATTTCCTCCAAAGATGATATCATCAACATACACAACTACTATCAACATTTTATTTCCTTCAATCTTGAAATAGATATTGTTGTTTGTGGAGCCTTTGCTAAACTTTTGTTGTGTCAAATACCTATCCAATCTTGCATACCATGCTCTAGGAGCATGTTTCAGTCCATACAATGCCTTTCTAACCTTACAGGTCCTATATCCAATTTATCTTATAACTGAAATCCTTTCGGTTGTTCCATGTACACCTCTTCTTCTAATTCTCCATTTAGGAATGTAGACTTGACATCCACTTGATATACCTTGAAATATTTATGAGCAAAAAATGCCAAGAACATCCTAATAGCCTCTATTCTTGCTACTAGGGAAAATGTCTCCTCAAAGTCTATTCCATCAACTTTTGAATAACCTTTGAATACAAGTCTTGCTTTTTTACTCACAACTTCATCATTCTCATTCAACTTATTCCTGAATACCCACTTTGAACCAATTACATTCTTATTCATAGGTCTAGGAACCAATTCCCATGTTTGATTCTTCTCTATTTGCTACAAATTTTCTTTCATGCTCTTACCCAAATCTCATCTTTGCATGCTTCACACATAGAATTAGGTTATATATTTGAAAGTAAACATAGATTTACCTCACCTACTATCAATTTTCTTCTTGTCTTTACACCTTCACTCTTATCTCCAATTATCTGTTCTTTAGGATGATTATCCTTTACATACTTAGGAGTCTTAGGAGTAGGTTCTAGAATTTCTTCTTCTTCAATCTATTCTTCTTCTTCTTCCTTATTATCTTTTGGTATTGATCTGCAGATAGGCTCATCTAGTTCAACTTCACTTATCTCAATTGTTCTATGCATGTCCTCAACAATCTTCACATTTGCACTTTCAACTATCTTCCTCAATCTTTTTATCGAAGCATCTGTAAGATTTTCTACTAGTTGAATACCCAAGGAAAATACCTTCATCACATCTAGCATCAAACTTACCAAGGTTCTTATCATCTCTTTTAATGTAACATTTTCTTCCAAACACCTTAAAGTACTTCACAGTAGGAACCTTACTAGTCCACATTTCATAAGGCATCTGTGTTGTTACCTTTGATCTGAACTATGTTAAGAATGTAATTAGTAGTGTGGATTTCCTCTCTCTAGTATACATCAGGTACATTTTCCTCTTTCATCATAGTTCTTATAGATCCTTGAACAATCTGGTTCTTTCTTTCAACAACTCCATTCTACCGAGGAGTTCTAGGAGTAGAAAAATGTCTCTTTATGTCTTTCTCTTCACAAAATACATTAAACTCACTAGAAGTGAACTCCACACCTCTATTAGAACTTAATCATTTGATTCTCAAGTTTGGTTCATTCTCTACTCTTTCCTTGAACACTTTAAATCTGAATAGAGCTTGAGCTTTCTCTCTAAGAAATGTAACCCATGTCATTCTTGAATAATCATCAATAAGGAGCATGAAATACCTATCACCATTAAGACTTACTATTCTTGTAGGACCAAAGAGGTTAGTATGAACCAATTCTAGCATTTCAGTAGATGATTTCTCTTTTCATTTAAAACTGCATCTTGTTTTCTTTCCCAACTGACAACTTTTGCACACAGTATTAGGCTTTGTGATTTTAGACAAGTCCCGAACAACCTCTCTTGAACTAATCCTAATTAGATAATGAAATTTTACATGTCCCATCCTTCAGTGCCATAGCCAAATTTCATTAACTTTAGATACAAGGCATTGACCATCAACACCCTTAAGTTGATAAATGTTTCCATATGTTCTTTTTCCTGCAGCAACCACAACTCCAGACCCTTTCCTGATCTCATAGATATTATCGTAAAACACAAGCTTAAAACCTTTGCTACACATTTTTCCAACACTCAAAATATTATGCCTTAAGCCCTTAACATAGTATACATCATCAATGTTGTGTTTTCCATCAAAACTAATAGTTCATTTCCCAACAATCTTTTCTCCAGGATCATTTCCAAACATGACTAATCCACCATTATACTTCTCAAGTTTAGTAAAATTACTTTTATCTCTAGTCATGTGATTAGAGTAGCCATTGCCAATCACCCAATAGTATTCATCTTTTATAGCATGAAATGTAGTAACTAGAGTACCTTTCATCTCATCCTTCTTTTTATCTAAACAACATTCCCTTGCACATCTTCTAGAGTTAGTAGACAAAGATTTATTCTCTTAGGCTAAAAATAGGCATTCATCATTATCACCCTCAAAATCAGACTCATCATCAAAAATTCCATCATCCTCTCTAACATAATACAACTTCTTGAACTTCTTATCCTTTATGTCTTTATTATCTTTCCTCTTCTTATGTACAACTCTATTTGTACATCTTGAAGCATAATGACCAGTTTTTCTACAACTAAAACATTTAAAAGGAAAATTACCTTTGTACTTACCAGTATCTTTATTCAACTTCCTTGTAAAGCTTACTTCCAACTCTGAATCATCACTATCTAGATCATCCTCTATCTTTGTAGCTTTAAAAGCATATTCAGTCTTCTCCTCTTTCTTTCCAAACTCCCTAATCTCAAATGCAGTCAAGGTGCCAAATAGTTGTTCTTTAGTAAACTTCTTAGGATCATACACTTCTTCAATAGCTAAAACCTTATCACTATAACTCTCCACTAGAGTCATCAAAATCTTATCCATCACATCTTCATCAGTCAGGTTACACCTTGAATTTTCACTTCATTCACTACAATATCAACCCTCTGAAAATATATTGCATTATCTTGACCTTCTTCCATCTTCAAGTTCTCATATCTGTGTTTATTTGTTGGCTTCTTTGACAATTTCACTCTATCATTTCCTTCATAGATATCTTCCAACTTCTTCCAAACTTCATAAGAAATTCCCAAAGAAATAACTTTTGTTCGCTTAGTCCTATATAAAGCATTGTAGATTGCATACCTCACTTTCTCATTTTCCTCATAGGCAGAAATATCATATGTAGAAGTAGGACCACTTGTTGGCACAACATACTTCATCTCAATATCCTTCTAGGTCTTATAACCCAGAGAGATTAGGTAACCTCTCATCTACACTTTCCAGTCACTGTAGTTAAATCCATCAAATATAGGAATCACCAATTTGTGCACCATCGGATCTACCTCAAGCAGTTAAGCTCTTCACCAAGGAACCACATTTATGATACCAATTGTTGAAAGGAACAAGACAACTAAGAGGAGGGGTGAATCAGTTGTCTCCAAAATCAAACTTCAAAACTAAAAAAAATATCAACTTCAAATCCACTTAATTCTATTATTAGGTATGAACATGAAATGCAAATAATATAAAGCAATATCAACATAGAAAACACCAAATTTACATGGAAAACCCAACAAGGGAAAAACCACGATGAGGATTAGCTCACAATATAAAGTAATTCCAAAACCTATTACAAAGAGGCTCACTACTAGAGGGCTCACTACCTAGAAAAGGACTCACTGTTTGGATGCAAGGCTCACTACCTATAGATAGGACTCACTATCCATAAGGAGGCTCATTGCCTACAAATACAAAAGATAATAGAAAGATCTACCACAATAAATTACACGCATCCATAGCCTTTAATAGAAGAATTGTAGACATTGCCAGCTCACTGCTTTCAAGAATTATCTAACACATTAAAGTACTTCTACCTTAATTAAATCTCGAACACTCTACTTCTCAAAATTGTGGCATGATCGATTAGACAAAACAACTCAACTTGTCATATATTTATACCATCTTCAACCTTAAAAACTTTCTCCAAGGTTGGCTACGCCTGCTTCAATTACAAATTCAAATTAAGTCAGCAACTCAACATTTCCATGTTGGAAGAGAATGAGATCAGACCAAAACAACACTTAACTAGGACCTAAAAAAATGTCTCAGATCAATCACACAGTTCCTTAATTAACACTTATCCTTTGTATGAAGTGTAAACACCAGGTCGGCCAAACCTAATGAAAACACAAATGAAATTTGAAGTACATGATTTTGCAACAAGAAGATAACATGTGGACCATATAACACACTTCACCATACACCAGAACACATCTCAGATGCCTTCAAATACATCCATAGAAAATGCAACAACCTTCATACATAGAACTCTTCCCACCGGTCTATCTAGACTGCATAGACACACACAGGAACTCTAAAACTCAAATTCTGGAGCACTAGACCATGAACACCTTTCCTAGAACATAGATAACAACTTAACAAGCCTTATACTAGATCCGTAAGACGTGACACAAACTAGCAGAGGACTACAGAACAAAAAAAATCTCCCTGTCCATAGACAAACAACTCTGCCAAATCAGTTCACACACCGGTGAACATAACTTCCACTCTCAATCAAAACAAAAACCACAAATCATGATATACCACCAACATATCCCCATAAACAACACTTCAGATCCATGCAAGCATAGGATCGACACAAAAGAAATGTGGAGCACAAACCAGAGCACACTTTGAACCTGCACAACTTTTTCTTCACAATTTTCTCAAAAGAACTTGGCAACTCATCATATCAACACACCTGCAACATGATTAAAATAGCTCCTATACTCACAACATCTCATCAAAATCTCAACTATACATGCACAACCTGCATCAACATCTACTATGTTGACATCAATGACAACACAACCAAAATTAATCATACTTGCAAGACTAACTTATTTACATAACACGTATGCTATATAAATAGTGCTATATTCATTAATTCCATTGCTTATATATAGTATATATAAATACTCTTATATAAACATAAAAATATATATTTATATATGATGAGAGGAAAATAAGGATCCACCAAATGAATCAACAAGCTGATGGACCATGTATTTTTCTAAGGTCCTCAACACCTAAAATTATGTAAAATAAGATGCCAATAACAATAAAAATGTAGCGTAACTATTACAGCAACTATGGGGGATGTTTTTAGAGCATTAAAAGTTGTGTACCTAGCCAAGAAGTTGTTTTTGAGCTATGGAGGACTCATTCACATTCAGTGGAAAATAGGTCCTTTTAGGGTTTCAAAAAATTGATTTCAAGATCTTGTTACTTGATGTCTGCACTCTTGAATTCCCTATTGTCAAGTTTTGGAAGTTTTTAGTGATGATGATTATATTTTGTAGTATATGTTGGTGGTTTTTTAAGAACCAAGCTGATCTTTAGAATTACCTATGGATTTTTCCATTTCCAATAACCAGCAATCTAAAGGGATTTTCCAACAAATGAGTAAAAGTTGTAAAACTTCTACTACTACACTTTGGGCTCTGTGAAACCCGGTAGGGTTATCCCACAATGTATATTGAAGAAATTATGCTAACCATAGTTAAATACATTGTAAACAATAGATATTTCTCATATATCTACTCAACAATGTGGTGTATCAAAAGAGATGGAGAATCTCTTAAAGAATACCTTACACTTGGAGCATGAGAAAGGTGAAACTCATTACAACATAACTATAATTATTACTCATTTTAAGGATTTGTAAATAAAGATTGATTTACTAATGAATTAACCTCAAAACTAAATTAAGAAAAATATACTAAAACCAGTGTCTTATCGTAAACACAGAGTCAATCTTAACCTATACAATATGATAACATCTGAACAATAGCAATATATGGCTCAAGAAACACTAGATTACAGTACTTCCTCATAACATTCTCGACCACCACT
This sequence comes from Sequoia sempervirens, assembly GCA_007258455.2. Classification (NCBI taxonomy): domain Eukaryota; kingdom Viridiplantae; phylum Streptophyta; class Pinopsida; order Cupressales; family Cupressaceae; genus Sequoia; species Sequoia sempervirens. The sequence continues at coordinate 10,582 of VDFB02288447.1, read as the reverse complement.
TCTTAAAGATATCCTAGCACACAATTCATACAAGTCAACAATCTCATTCAAGCACTTACACTAATTCATTGAATTAATAAGCAAGAGTGAAATTATGTGTCCACTAAGAAACAATGGAGATGAACAACATAATACTTGATTATATTCATTCATAACTCGTAGAACAATTACAGATGAGAGACAATGGCCATGAAATTAGTATCATTTTGTATTGTATTTTCTATCCTGCTATCAAAATTACATACATAACTAAAAGACTCCTGGACTTAAGACAAAAAATTAAAATATGCTCTCTATTCCTTGTTGGAAAAACAAGGATAGACAACTGAGAGGGGTAGTGAATCAGTTGTCACAAAATAATAAAATTTTCAAACTTTACTTAACTTAATCTCAAATCTGATGAATAAGCAATTAACCATAAACAATTAACACATTAGAGAAATAGAGAACACCAAGATTTTTTTATGTGGAAACCTTGTTAGGGGAAAAACCATGGTGGATGTTAGTCCACAATATTATACCCTGTTAAAAGTATAATGAAAATAATAAAGGGGAATGCACATGCATTCAGGCACACTGCCTATAGCTCACTGCTTAATTACAAAAGGTGCTCATTGGCCAACAATATATGAGAAGAGGATTAAATCCGGAGGGTATGAACTGAAAGAAATATCTTCTACACAAGCCTGATTACAGTTCCAATTAAGCATAGAAAATTCCTTCACTTTTCACTCTGCACATGAATGAATAGATCAATGTTTGCACACTTGCAATCTATTTGGATTTTCTTACACACATACTCCCTCAAACTTCACTCAAAGAATCACTCTTATATATTTGCATCATGGATTACATCAACAACTTAGTCGACCGAAAAAGTAAAACATATTTACAATGTTGAAGCAAATTTACAATTAAATTTTCAATGTGAATCTAAACACCATTGGCCAATACAATGATGTGACCCAACACAATACTCACGAGCATTCCAAATATTTAAATTTTACTTTTTAAGGATCCACAACATGTTACCACCATCATGTTGGCTAGGAACATGAAAACCTGAACATGCACAAGAAAAATATTTGACCACGAGTACACCGATCAATGTGGATGTGAAAGAATGATCAAGAATGATCTTGAAGCATCCAAGAACACCAAGAACTAATAGAGAAGCATCCACAATGATTGAGATTATCAGAATCACACAATCTTCACTCAGGAACACTGACAGAGACCACAAAAATACTGTCAGACCACAACACGATCAAATCTTCAAGTGGACCTCTAAAACTTCTGGTAGATGATCTAGATACTCTAAAAAATAAACCCTTTAGTCCATAATAGTTGATCTCCAACATACAGAACATGATACCTTCATGACCTTCACAGTTCTACTAGCAACAGGAAACTATGGAACTCTTCGTTTCACAATTTTCTCAATATCCTCAACATATACAACCTTCAATATAATGATGCTAATAGTGTTGACATCAATGACAACCAAATATGAGCAACACACCCACAACATCCAACAATCTCCCCCTTTAGCATTGATGGCAACACATGATGTGAAAAATACCATCAACATAGTTGCACTAACTCGCCCTTAGATTTTGACTCCTCTTCTCAACTGCTTCTATTTCCAAAATGATTTTTCACATTACTCTTCTCCCCCTTTGAAATCAATGGAGAATTTAACCATTATCTTTCCATATACATGCTCTAAACCACATATCTACACATCTGACTACTCCCCCTGAGTATCAAAAACAAAGACATCAATCTGGATCAAAATATAGCAATGAAGCTCACAGATTGATGCAAGTAAATGCATCTTTTAGTTCTTATCAGGAGGGGTAATCACCCCTAGCATTCCTCTAAGATACTCAAAAGTATCCTTCGGCAATGGCTTAGTAAAGATGTCTACAAATTTTTTCTTTGGTAGGCACATACTCCAATCTAACTTCTTTCTCATTCACTTTTCCCTCAAGAAGTGAAACTTGATTGATTTATTTTTAGTCTTAGAGTGTAGTACCAGATTCCTCAAAATATTTATTGCACTTGAATTGTCATAGTATATGGAAATAGGTTCCTCATATACCACACTAATATCTTTCAGCATATGTTTCATCCTTATCACTTGAGCATAGTTATTGGAAGCAACAATATATTATACTTTAGTAGTAGATAGAGAAATGGAATTCTGCTTTTTGCTCAACCAAGACACTAGCTTCTTCCCTAGGAAGAAGGCACCACCACTAGTACTTTTCCTATCATCTACATCAGTATATGCACTCAAAGTGAGATCATCATCCTTTGGATACCAAAGTACAAAGTCAATTGTTCCTTTCAGATATCTGAAGATTCTCTTAACAAAAGTCACATGTGATTCTTTTGGATTAGCTTGAAATCTAGCAACCATTCATACAACATTCATAATGTCTGGTCTAGTCTGAGTTAAGTAGAGAAATCCACCAATCATTGAACTATATTTAGTTTTATTTTCCTTAGGAGAATCATCATTTTGTGTTAGCTTGCATCTGGTCACCATGGGAGTACCAACAGGCTTTGATTCTTCCATCCCAAATTTCTTCAGTAACTCTTTTACATATTTGGACTGAGATATGAAAATTCCCTTGTCTAACTAGGTAACTTGCAATCCCAAAAATAACTTCATGTCTCCAATCATACTCACCTCAAATTCACTCTTCATTTCATCAGCAAACTTCATACATAGATTATCATATCTTCCAAAAATAATGTCATCAACAAAACCTTCTATAATTAACTCTTTATCATGATCCAACTTGAAGTATAAATTGCTATCAACAATACCTTTATAATTGAATCCAAGCTTCAATAAGTATTTATCTAATCTAGCATACCAGGCTTTAGGGGCTTGCTTGAGTCCATACAAAGATTTCTTTAATCGGAAAACCATGTCTTCCTTATTAGTCAGTTGCAATCCATCAGGATGTTCAATATATACTTATTCTTCTAGCTCACCATTCAGAAAAGCTAACATCACATCCATTTGATAAAATTTATAGTTCTTGTATGCAACATAAGCAAGAAATAATCTTACAGCTTCAATTCTAGCAACAAGGGGAAAATTTTCTTCAAAATCAACACCTTCCATTTGAGAATACCATTTACATACCAGTCTTGCTTTATTTTGGACCACTTCACCTTGTTCATTCACCTTGTTTTGAAACACCCATTTAGTAACAATCACATTTTTGTCTTTGGGTCTAGGAACCTAGGAACTAGTTTCCATGTATCATTGTTTTCAATCTGTGTCAGTTCTTCTTTCATAGCTTCCATCCAATGTTCATCTTGGTAAGCTTCAGTGACAACTTTAGGTTCAATATTGGAAATCAGGCAATACTCTTCTGTAATCTTTCTTCTAGTTTGAACACCTTTACTCTTATCTCCTATAATTTTATTTTTAGAATGATTTAGCTTTGCATACCTTGGAACTTTAGGACTTTCTTGAGCTTTTGGTTCTTCTAATCTTTCTTATGCACTTGCACTTGTATATGCTTCCTGACTTACTTGATTTATCATAACGAATTAAGGTTGCTTTACCGTAACATATGGAATAATTTGAAGTTGGTTTTGTGTCTGAGAATTCTTCCCTTGGCTTGTATTGTCTTCATCCAAATCATAAACATAATATCTGGATGATTTGGCAGAGTCCTCATCAACTCGGAAATTTGTACTCTCAACCATCTTTCTTAGTCTTTTATTATAGTATTTGTAAGCCTTTCTCTTAGTAGAGTAACCTAGAAATATTTCTTCATCACTTCTTGCATCAAACTTTCCTATATCATCATCTCTCTTGATATAACACTTGCTTTCAAAAATCTTGAAATATTTAACAATAGGCTTATAACCAAACCATAGCTCAAAAGGGGTCTTACCAAAATTACCATTAACATTTAGCTAGTTTAAAGTATACACAGCAGTGCTTACAGCTTCACTCCAATAGATCTGGGGCACATTTCCTTCTATCATCATTGATCTAGTAGCATCCAGAATTGTCCTATTCTTTCTCTCTGCAACTCCATTTTGTTGAGGGGTTCGGGGAGCAAATAATTGTCTTCTGATTCCATGTTCTTCACCAAAAAAGTTGAACTCCCTATAGGTGAACTCACCGCCTCTGTCAGACCTCATGCATTTAATTTTTAGACCTTTCTCATTCTCTTCCATAGCCTTGAAACTTTTGAACTTTTCCAGTGCTTCACATTTTTCTTTTAGGAAAGAAACCCATATCATTCTAGAATAATCATCAATAATCAACGTAAAGTACCTTTCTCCATGAATGCTTTTGACTTTGGAGGGACCACAAAGATCAGTATGTAGCAGCTCCAACAAATCATTTGAATGAAACTGTTTTCTCCAAAAAGAGACTCTAGTCTGTTTACCCATCTGACACTCCTTACAAATTGTGTTGGCAGGCTTTACTAACTTATGTAGATCTCTTACTGCTTGAGTGGAACTTACCTTGACAATGTTATCAAAATTCACATGACACAGCCTCATATGCCACAACTAGCTTTCATCTACTTGAGCAATTAAACAAATCTCACTAGCAGTATTTAGGTGAAAAATATTTCCTTTTGTTTGTTTACCTATAGCAATCATATTTCCAGAACTTCCACGTATCCTACATCTCCCATCTTTGAACTGTAGATCATAGCCTTTGTCCACCATCTATCCAACACTCAAAAGATTATGCTTCAGGCCTTCAACATAAATAACATCATCAGTGTTATGCTTACCACCAAGACAAATAGAACCTCTACCATGAATCATGCCAGCATTGTTATCTCCAAACCTTACAACCCCACCATCATACTTCTCTAGACTTACAATTTTTCTTTTATCACCAATCATATGATGTGAGCATCCACTGTCAATAACCCACTCATCCTTTTCTTCAACTTAGGCTATAAGAGATTTCTCATCTTTAGTAGATTCAGTAGCAACATGACTATTTTCAATAGTAGCAATGAAAATCCATTCATCTTCATTTCCATTATCTTTATCAGACTCATCATCAGTCATTCCTTTAGCAAAGTAACATTTATTTTGGAATCTAGACTTGTTAGGCTTAGACCTAGGAACTCTTTCAGGACATATTGATGCAAAATGACCTATTTTACTGTAATAAAAACATTTAATAGGCAATACACCTTCATACTTACCTTTTCTTTTGCCTTCTTTCTTCACAATCGGTGCTTCCAATTCTTCTACCTCTCTTTCTTTATCTTCAAGCTATTTCAGTTCTTCATCATACTTGGATATATTTCTAGAACACTCTACCAGATTATATCTTTGCTTGTTACTTCCAGATACAGTAGCCTTGAATGCTGATTCAGTCTTCATAATAGATTCATGAAATTCACTTAATTCAAAAGCAGCAAGCTTACCAACCAACATATCTCTTGTCATCTTCATTACTGATATGAGCTCTTCAATAGCATGAGCCTTCACTTTGTAGGATGGAGGCAAGGATCTGAGTATCTTAGCCACAATTTCATCTTCATCCAGGGAACCACTGGCACATCTAATACCCATCACTATTTCATTTACTCTTTGCATAAAAGAAGTGATATTTTCATCTTCACCCATCTTCAAATTCTCATACTTTCCTTTCAAACTCTATAGCTTGGCCATCTTCACATGTGCATCTCCTTCATACAAAGTTTCTAGCTTCGTCCAAATCTCATGAGTCTACTTCAGACTTATCACATTTTCCATCTTCGAATCTGTCATAGCACTCACCAAACCTTCAATAGCCCCGATATTATTTTCAGCTTCTTTGATCTCATCAGTAGTGGAGGGACCATTTTGAGGAATAACATATGGATCTTTTGTAATCTTCCAATAAGCTTCACCAATACACCTCAGGTGACATTCAATCCTGACTTTCCACGATGAGTAGTTAGCTCCATCAAATCTAGGACTGTCTTTCTTGTATGATGCCATCTCGGATCACCTCAAGCTTTTAGATTTATTCAGAGGAACTTGGCTGTGATACCAATTGTTGGAAAAAAAAGGACAGACAACTAAGAGGGGGGGAGGGGTGAATCAATTGTCACAAAATAATAAAAATTTCAAAATTTACTTAACTTAATCTTAGATCTGATGAATAAGCAATTAACCATAAACAATTAACACATCAGAGAGATAAAAAACTCCAATATTTTTTTATGTGGAAACCATGTTAGGGGAAAAACCATGATGGAGTTAGTCCACAATATTATACCCTATTAAAAGTATAATGAAAATAATAAAGGGGAATGCACATGCATTTAGGCACACTTCCTAGAGCTCACTACTCAATTAAAAAAGGGGCTCACTACCCAACAATACAAAATAGGATTAAATCCGGAGGGTATGGACTGAAAGAAATAGCTTCTACACAAGCCTGATTATAGTTCCAATTAAGCACATAACTCCTTCACTTTTCACTTTGCACATGAAGGAATAGATCAATGTTTTCACACTTGCACTCTATCTAGCTTTTCTTACACACACACTCTCACACATACTCCCTCAAAATTCAATCAAACAATCACTCTTATATATCCACATCATGGATTACATCAACAATTAGTTGACCAGAAAAGTAAAACATATTTACAATGTTGGCCCAAATTTACAATTAAATTTTCAATGTGGATCTAAACACTGTCGACCAATACAATGATGTGACCCAAAACAATACTCACGAGCATGCCAAATATTCAAATTTTTCAAGGATCCACAACACGTTACCACCATCGTGTTGGCTAGGAACATGAAAACCTGACACATGCACAAGAAAAATCTTTGACCATGAGCACACCGATCAATGTGGACGTACAAGAATGATGGAGAATGATCTAGAAGCATCCAAAAACACCAGGAACTGATAGAGAAGCATCTGCAACAACTGAGATTATCATAATCACACAATATTCACTCAGGAACGCTGACAAAGACCATAGAAATACTGTCATACCATAACATGATCAAATCTTCATGTAGACCTATGAAACTTCTGGTAGATGATCTAGATACTCTAAAAAATAAACCCTTTAGTCCATAGCAGTTAATCTCCAATGTATAGAATATGACACCTTCATGACCTTCACAGTTCCACTAGCAATAGGAAACTCTGTAACTCTTCCTTTCACAATTTTCTCAATATCCTCAACATATACAACCTTCAATACAATGATGATAATAGTGTTGACATCAATGACAACCACATATCAGCAACATAGCCACAACATCCAACATTCCTATTACAATTCACTATGTCAATTATTTTCAACCAACACTGCTTCTAGCCTTGAATTCTTTCTTATAGAAATGTAAGAGAAAACAAGCTTCAGGCCAGGAAGCACACATGTCAAAACCCTATTGGACCGTTGTAATAAATATTCCATTGTCAGTTACACTCAAGCTCTAAGATGGTGGAAATAAAATGTGAGGAAAAATTCATCCTCATTCATTGTAGAGATCTAGTCCCACCTCAAAAATGACATCATTTGTTTGTTACAACAGCTTCCAAATATTCTCCATGTGCTCAAAAAGTGTCCTCCACGGGTAAAACCAGTTAGCCAAAATACAAATCAAGGAAACTAGATAAAGAAACAAAATAGACTTATCCACATCAGCACTTGTGTCATCAATCTTTATTTTGAGGTGAAAACAATATTTTTGCAATATTTTATCAAAAGCTTAATCTGCACTATTTTTTGGCTATGTATTGTTTATTCCCCTTATCCATTATTCATCATATCAAGTATCACCCCCCTACAAGCTTATTCAATATAATTTTCCAACCAAGTAGTATACTCCTCCTTAGTGGGCCACTTCACATCCAACAAACTCTACACCTTTTCATTATGTTGAGTGTATCTATCTTCAATTAATGCTCTGGCCTCCTTGAAAAAGATATCCATTCCTATTTCAATCTCTATTAGCATATCAATATGTGGATTCAGCAGAGTGTAATCAACCACAGTCAATGGAATCTTAGTCAACATGAGTAGATCTCCCAATTCCTCCCTCAATTTTTCAAACTAATGTAACTCACCTTTGTGATTAAATATTTCAGGCATGCCATAATTCACCATATCTTTGAATAGTTTTAGCTTATTTTGGAGATGAGTTAGTTATCTCATTTACCAGGTCAACAACTTGTAGTATGTTGGGGATATTTTTGGGTTCCCCAGGTCCATCCTTCATTCTAGGTATCATTTGTTTTACAACACCAACTCTAGTACTCCATTTTCTCCATTCATTCCTAAAGGCTTCCTGGACATACAAATACCTTATTGTCTACTTCATGAATTCTCTTATAAGTAGCCCATACATCATCATATTTATTGACCAATTTTCTCACCCTATGTTTCAATACATCCACAAAAATTCCATTTTCCACCTTAACAATTTCAAACTTAGCCTTCTTGACATTTTCATTTTCTGTATTTAGTTGATCATTCAAATCTTTAATTCTCAATGCCAAGGTTTCCCTATCCTTTGTAGACAACTATGAAGAATAAGAAGATGGAAGGGATAGTGTCCTTACTGACCAACTAGCCTAAACAGTGTCTCTCATCTTGTTTACTTCATCCACGGCCTTATTATATTCTTTCAATAAGGAATCATACTTTTTTTCTGAGAAATCTGTGTGGTGTCCACATTGAGCATTGCAACATGAGTAGTTAACTTAGCTTCTTGGATAGGCATTATATCTGGCCCTCTTCACCACCAAGGAACCTATAACTTGTTTAATAGGTCTAGCAACCTCATGCTTTCCATTATTAGGTTCCATAGAACAAATTGCAAGAGTATGCAACTTTGGACTATATCTAGATCCAAACACCTTATCCTCAAATTTCTCCTCATATATTGAAGCCTGGGGGTCTCTTCTTACTGCTTCATATGCTATAGCTGAGGTCATAGTCCATCCTAGTAACAACATGATTCCACTATATGTGACAATTTTCCTAGCCTCAGTGGGAGTAATAGCTACAATCTCAGCCATGATATTTTCTTCCTTTGCTTTCTCAACTTCTTCTTGTTAAGAAGGTTCGACACTACCCCTTACTAGTTCAAGCCTTTATTTTATCTCTTTACTCTGATGAACCATAAATTCTTGAAATTCCTTAGATTGCACAAACTTATCATCCACAAGGAATTCATCACAATCCTTGAACCTAGGATCATCATCATTTTCTTTATCATATTGCCATTTGAAAATTCTATCAGGGGGAACTTTTGAACCAAGGGTTTCTTCAATATTAGGGGGAGGGAATTTCTTCTCCACCTTCTCATCTCCTGGAACATGTTTTTCCATTTGTTCCTCCCTAACTTCTTGGACATCTATAGGTTGCTTTGGGATATCCATAGCCCGAGGTTGTTGTTCAAGGAGAGCTTGCGCTTTATCAGCAGCCTCTTTCACCTTCACCTTGAAATCACCATTTTGATAGTCCCTTAGCTTTGTAAAAAGTCTTTCAAATGGGTTTGGAATTATATTATAAGGACTCACATAAAATGCATGCATTCCTTTTCATGATACTCTCTTCAATGTCCATTATGGATGCCCATTCCTTCTTTCTAGATATGACAGCCTCACCACTTGTCAAGTTTCTCAATACATCATCTATGTGCAAGAATTGATGATGTATTATTGATAAGTTTCTACCCCTTCTCTTTCCATACACAAACCTTTTTGAGTAAAAAATCCTAACCTCATTAAAAGGAAACCTAAGATTATTCACCATGATCCCAAACTTTTCATACCCTTTAGGGGCAATAAATTTAAAGTAAGCAAAAGTGCATTAGGGATTCACCACAGTACCCTTCCTGGGCTTTCTAAACATTTCATAATCCATAAAATCAATCTGCCACATGAGTTTCATAAAAGGAAATTTGTCAGAGATGTACATAAGGGCAAACATTGTTGTGCCACCTTAGACCCATAAGCTCTTATTAGAGTATATTTTGAATGGAGAAACCAATCTACCCGATTATGTGTTGCAATTGATCCTGGTATATCTTTTGGGTGCATGATACTTCTGATTTCTAGAGAAAGCCTGTGAATAGGTGCTACACCCAACACCTCCAGGATACCAAACCTTATAGCATTAACAAACATGAAATAATTGGAATTGGGACAATGGGCTGATGCAAGAAGTTGGGTACAAAAAAAGTTCAAAAAGTGAAAATGTTTTTGTTGTTTTTCAGAAATTGTCACACTTGGACTAAAAAATTGAGGCACTTCCACAATGAATCTTAAAAAAATTCAGTAATATGAAATTTATCATTTTGAATCTAGTTTCCAAATATGTAAATTATTAAAATATCCAGTTTATAGAAATTACATTTTGATAAGGATCTATAAAAACCACTTTTTAAAAGTCCCTATTTTTTTACCATACCAAGCAAGTGTACAGACAACACTTTTTGACCCAAATAAAATTATTTTGCTAATTCCTTTTAGGAAAAGATAGCTAACAACATGAAGTTTGGTCTAAATTTTTTTTTGTAATTTTTGGTTGAATATTTTTTTTTT
>VDFB02288446.1:0-41075 GCA_007258455.2 Sequoia sempervirens | reverse complement strand
GTCAATTATTTTCAACCAACACTGCTTCTAGCCTTGAATTCTTTCTTATAGAAATGTAAGAGAAAACAAGCTTCAGGCCAGGAAGCACACATGTCAAAACCCTATTGGACCGTTGTAACAAATATTCCATTGTCAGTTACACTCAAGCTCTAAGATGGTGGAAATAAAATATGAGGAAAAATTCATCCTCATTCATTGTAGAGATCTAGTCCCACCTCAAAAATGACATCATTTGTTTGTTACAACAGCTTCAAAATATTCTCCATGTGCTCAAAAAGTGTCCTCCATGGGTAAAACTAGTTAGCCAAAATACAAATCAAGGAAACCAGATAAAGAAACAAAATTGACTTATCCACATCAGCACTTGTGCCATCAATCTTTATTTTGAGGTGAAAACAATATTTTTACAATATTTTATCAAAAGCTTAATCTGCACTATTTTTTGGCTATGTATTGTTTATTCCCCTTATCCATTATTCATCATATCAAGTATCACCCCCCTACAAGTTTATTCAATATACTTTTCCAACCAAGTAGGATACTCCTCCTTAGTGGGCCACTTCACATCCAACAAACTCTACACCTTTTCATTATGTTGAGTGTATCTATCATCAATTAATGCTCTAGACTCCTTGAAAAAGATATCCATTCCTGTTTCAATCTCTATTAGCATATCAATATGTGGATTCAACAGAGTGTAATCAACCACAGTCAATGGAATCTTAGTCAACATGAGTAGATCTCCCAATTCCTCCCTCAATTTTCCAAACTAATGTAACTCACCTTTGTGATTAAATATTTCAGGCATACCAGAATTCACCATATCTTTGAATAGTTTTAGCTTATTTTGGAGATGAGTCAGTTGTTATCTCATTTACCAGGTCAACAACTTGTAGTATGTTGGGGATATTTTTGGGTTTCCCAGGTCCATCCTTCATTCTAGGCATCATTTGTTTTACAACACCAACTCTAGTACTCCATTTTCTCCATTCATTCCTGAAGGCTTCCTGGACATACAAATACCTTATTGTCTACTTCATGAATGCTCTTATAAGTATCCCATACATCATCATATTTATTGACCAATTTTCTCACCCTATGTTTCAATACATCCACAAAAATTCCATTTTCCACCTTAACAATTTCAAACTTAGCCTTGACATTTTCATCTTCTGTATTTAGTTGATCATTCAAATCTTTAATTCTCAATGCCAAGGTTTCCCTATCCTTTGTAGACAAGTATGAAGAATAAGAAGATGGAAGGGATAGTGTCCTTACTGACCAACTAGCCTAAACAGTGGCTCTCATCTTGTTTACTTCATCCACGGCCTTATTATATTCTTTCAATAAGGAATCATACTTTTTTCTGAGAAATCTGTGTGGTGTCCACATTAAGCATTGTAACATGAGTAGTTAACTTAGCTTCTTGGATAGGCATTATATCTGGCCCTCTTCGCCACCAAGGAACCTATAACTTGTTCAATAGGTCTAGCAACCTCATGCTTTCCATTATTAGGTTCCATAGAACAAATTGCAAGAGTATGCAACTTTGGACTATATCTAGATCCAAACACCTTATCCTCAAATTTCTCCTCATATATTGAAGCCTGGGGGTCTCTTCTTACTGCTTCATATGCTATAGCTGAGGTCATAGTCCATCCTAGTAACAACATGATTCCACTATATGTGACAATTTTCCTAGCCTCAGTGGGAGTAATAGCTACAATCTCAGCCATGATATTTTCTTCCTTTGCTTTCTCAACTTCTTCTTGTTAAGAAGGTTCGACACTACCCCTTACTAGTTCAAGCCTTTATTTTATCTCTTTACTCTGATGAACCATAAATTCTTGAAATTCCTTAGATTGCACAAACTTATCATCCACAAGGAATTCATCACAATCCTTGAACCTAGGATCATCATCATTTTCTTTATCATATTGCCATTTGAAAATTCTATCAGGGGGAACTTTTGAACCAAGGGTTTCTTCAATATTAGGGGGAGGGAATTTCTTCTCCACCTTCTCATCTCCTGGAACATGTTTTTCCATTTGTTCCTCCCTAACTTCTTGGACATCTATAGGTTGCTTTGGGATATCCATAGCCCGAGGTTGTTGTTCAAGGAGAGCTTGCGCTTTATCAGCAGCCTCTTTCACCTTCACCTTGAAATCACCATTTTGATAGTCCCTTAGCTTTGTAAAAAGTCTTTCAAATGGGTCTGAAATTATATCATAAGGACTCACATAAAAGGCATGCATTCCTTTTCATGATACTCTCTTCAATGTCCATTATGGATGCCCATTCCTTCTTTCTAGATATGACAGCCTCACCACTTGTCAAGTTTCTCAATACATCATCTATGTGCAAGAATTGATGATGTATTATTGATAAGTTTCTACCCCTTCTCTTTCCATACACAAACCTTTTTGAGTAAAAAATCCTAACCTCATTAAAAGGAAACCTAAGATTATTCACCATGATCCCAAACTTTTCATACCCTTTAGGGGCAATAAATTTAAAGTAAGCAAAAGTGCATTAGGGATTCACCACAGTACCCTTCCTGGGCTTTCTAAACATTTCATAATCCATAAAATCAATCTGCCACATGAGTTTCATAAAAGGAAATTTGTCAGAGATGTACATAAGGGCAAACATTGTTGTGCCACCTTAGACCCATAAGCTCTTATTAGAGTATATTTTGAATGGAGAAACCAATCTACCCGATTATGTGTTGCAATTGATCCTGGTATATCTTTTGGGTGCATGATACTTCTGATTTCTAGAGAAAGCCTGTGAATAGGTGCTACACCCAACACCTCCAGGATACCAAACCTTATAGCATTAACAAACATGAAATAATTGGAATTGGGACAATGGGCTGATGCAAGAAGTTGGGTACAAAAAAAGTTCAAAAAGTGAAAATGTTTTTGTTGTTTTTCAGAACGTCACATTGAACGAAAAATTTGAGTACTGCCAAAGGAATCTTAAAAATCGCAATATGAAATTTATCATTTTAATCTAGTTTCCAAATGTACCAAATAATGGTAGTTTATAGAATTATATTTTGATAAGGATCTATAAAAACCATTTTTTAAAAGTCCCTGTTTTTTTACCATACCAAGCAGGTGTACGGACAACACTTTTTGACCCAAATAAAATTATTTTGCTAATTCCTTTTAGGAAAAGAGAGCTAACAACATGAAGTTTGGTCTAGATTTTTTTTTGTGATTTTTGGTTGAATATTTTTTTTTTTATTAAATTTTTATTGGCCTTAATTGATGTTTTTTCAAATCAACGTGTACGGACAACATAATTGGACCTAAACAAAACATTTTTGACTCTTTTTTTTTTCATTGTGTAGAGAATTGTCTGAAGTTTGGTCCCATATAATTTTTTTTACAAGAAAATCAACCAATAAAAAGTTATTAAAAAACCAAAAAAACTTGATATTTTAAGTTTAAGGACTAGTTTGCTTAGAAATTAATTAAAAAATAGCAAACATAATCCAATTTTAACAAAAATTATATATCAGGGAAATTTGATACTGTGTTCTAATGGGTTTTAATTTTATAGACTCATTTAGAAAAAAAGTCCATCATCTATGTTGTCAAAGTTCGACATTCTTCTTCAATCTTCCTTAGTTTTTTAGTTGTAGGTAAAAGGCTAATGCTCGGATTGCCAAGCCTTTTCTGAGCCTAAAACTGAGGCAGCATGTGGGTTGGGAATTTTGAATTTAAAAAATGCATACACATTTTTACAAAACGTGTATGCGTTACAAAACGGCTCCATTTCGATTACGAAAAAAATAAATATTTACGCGACGTCGAAAATGCATACATCGCTGAGGTCTGCAAAGATACGCCGTCGGTAAACGACACGCTCTAAACGCCAGACAGAAGTGAAACAACGACACGAAATGAAAACATGATGTTGGCCAAAAAGTATTATTTTTTAAATAATTAATTTATAAAGAGGATGTGACAGGCAACGCGTGACGCTTTTGATAGTGCATAAGATCAAAGTGATCGTAATTCATCCAATGTATGTCGTTATGCATTAAATAACATTTTGTTTTAGATTTTTTTTTTTTGGCTGAAACTTCCTCTCGTGGTACCCAACTTTGCTTTTATCAATCCTAAACCCAAATGTGTGTCCACATTTGTACTGGAATAACATTACTCTCATTGTCCCTTAATGTCAATTTCAACTTCCTTTTCTAGCCATAATAACCCTCAAATAGGAGCATATGCATTAACATAGAATAATGAGGGAAATGCAAAGGGAGAACCTTTTTCTTCAAACTAATGAAATCCTTGTGCATTTGTTCAACAACATAGGAAGAATAATCAAAATCAGTGCTTCGATTATGAGCCTATATATCCGCTGCCATCACCAACAAGTCAGGGGCTATCCTTACCTCAAAATTTCAGCCAACACTTGATTTAGGCAATAGTAGGTGCTCTATAAATAATTCACAAACTCTTCACATTCAAAAGGCTCGACATCCTTAGGGAGAAATCTCTCCTTACTCTTTCTATGCCGAACAAGCAATCTATTTTTGCATGCAAATATGCTATACTCATATTCACCATATAGCTCTACACACTTAATTTTCATAGTATAATTCGTATTTAACCCAAATACCTCCACAATCTTATCCCTTGTCACTTCAAGGATCACATCACCATTTTTATTCTTGATTGTTCTGTTAGTGGGATGATAGTGCCTGGACAAATCCATCATCACATCCACCTCCACAAACACATTTGGCACCACCAAGTTCCCAAGGTTTAGCCCCCATAAGTAACATATTGTCTTACTAGAATACTGCCTATTAAAAGCATACATGAATAGTTTCCATCCGCTCTGAGGCTAGGCCAATTCACCAATTTCACCGACACTATCAATTAATCTAGTGGTCACATCAACTTGACCCATAGGTCTCTTGCCGATTCGTGACCCTGCTTCCTTTACATCTGGGTATGCGTAGGGTATGTTGCTGACAACTTTTTTTTACTCAAAATTGATGAAACGAAAAGGGTTTTTAAAGGAGATTCTTAACTTTCCACCAATATAAATTATGCTTTACTTTGAATTTAATAAATAATTATTATTCATTTTCTATTTGAATTGTTTTACCAAAGTCTGATTATTAGGTTTACTGAAAACACTCCATAGCTTTCAAATGGTATCACATTTTTTGAATCTGAAATTTTTTTTCATATCTCTATACTATTACTATAGGATTAAAAAATAAAAATTGAATTTCGAATTTTGACCAAGCAGGTGGTCAAACATATGAGTTTTTATATTTTTAAAAGTTAAAAAAACTGTTTAATTATTTACTTCAAAAAATTACAAAAAATATGTATTGCATCGAGACATGAGTCCCCATTTAGTATCAAAATATTATAAAAAATATTATCATTTTACGTGGATTAGGTGTCGTACATAAACCTACTTCTTATTTTGTCCCTAAAATTGAAGTACTATTGCATTGAAATTTCAATTTTTCACCAAATAGATTTTTTTAAAAATAAACTTAGTAGTTTAGAAACTACATTCAGTTTTCTATAGATTCTATTCTTACATATTTTTGAAATAATATAGATAACTTATTCAAATTTTTATGTCAACTTGCCTAACTCTGATTTTTATGAATTTTTTCACCACTTAAGGGCCTATTTTTTCCATGATGATCCTACACATACCCATCTCCAAAGGCCTCCTAGATAAACCTTTATTTTTCCTTCTTTGCACTTTTGGACATAGTAGACATCACATGAGTACTTGGTGTAGGGTTAGATACTACAAGTGGTTCGGGCTTAACCACAAATGAAACATCCTAAGTTTTAAGCCTTTTAACCCTTTTTTTTTTGGATTCCCCTTTTGTCTAATACTGGATTCACTAGGCTCTAGTTCACTCATGTTTCCAATGTAGTAGAACTAGGGTTTACAATTTTTTAGTAATCGAAAAGACCTACCCAAGTACCAAAACTCAAGGCACCACTTATAGAACAATAATATTCCCTAACTTCACCCAACACATGTCACCCAAATTGAAAATATTCAAATGGAAAAAACCAAAAGAAAATTATTTCCCAAATTCCTTATCACCCTTCTAGAATAATGTGATTTAATATTTCAGATAGAAGGAGATACACAATTTGCTTACCTAGGTGAATCATTGATACAATTGCTGTTGAAATATTTCGCTAGAGCTTTCTGCACATTTTATTCAGCTTTTGGTATTCCTCTCCTCTTCCAAACAATTCAAAATGTGCGATAAACTAGGTATCTACCTTCTTTATGGCCGAGAGATGGACATACCACCCTTAATTTTTGATAGTAAGTTCATATGAGTGAACTAACATCTAGCCATTCACATTCAAACCTTGGTCATTGATCACTCTATTTCAAAACCATATCAATGGTTCTCAATTCACCTCACTACTTTCTTCTTTTCTTTAGATGATGTCCTCAGGATACTGCCATGTTTCCTTTTCATTCAGTAGTTGTCGCTTATCGCTGACACATTTCATCCTTCACTAGTTCTATCTGCGATGCAAGCATCCATGCAATAAAATTTTAGACCTTGAAAATATGGCCCATCCTCGATCACATTCATTTTCCCATCATGCATTACTGATTTAAATTCGAACTCTAGATCACATTAGTGATAGGAGATAAAGCGATGAAGTAAGGTTAAGACACGTGCACCTACATGAAAATCAATGATACAAAAGACATCTCTCATAAGGACATTAAACAATGAATTGAGGACCACTAATTATTATGGTTTTAAATTGGACTTCAGACTTTTAGATCACCTAAAAGGAGAGAGATAAAACACTAAAATTGTGGTGGTTCATTCAAATAAGGGATTGTATGATCTTGTTAAGACTAAATGCAATAATGTGGATGCAACAAAGTACTGAAATTGACTGATTATGAATACAAAACCCAAGAAATATGGAATGTTTGAAAACACGATGATGTATGCAAGAATGAACTAAAACATGAACAAATGAACACAAAAATGAAAGGGACTAAACAAAGTGCACTTGGAGGAAGATTGAAGACATGAGAAGATTCTTGAATGCTGATAAAATCACTACAAATCACCAGTGGGACTTATTTTCCACTGATGGCGAATCAGTCCTGCTACTGACAAAAACTACTAAAAAAATGGTTTTCGGTTGTCAGGGACAGGAATCTAACAAAATCACCTTTTTCAGCCTTAAGGTGTGACTCATTCACCACTGATGGTGAATCAGTCCTCTCCCAAAGTTCTATGAAATCAAAGGTCAATTCTATAGCTCAAGATCTGTACTTGTCTTCTTGTGGGGTTGACAGAGTCAAATATGCAGAAAACAGACTATAGGTTGTCTCCAAGATTGAAATAGGGTTTGGTTGACTTGAAACAATTTGTTGAATTCTTGACCACCTTTCAACACCTAATTGCTTGACAAATATGCATACAAAATTCTGCAAACACACATGTAAAAGGCGAAAAATGCTTAAGGGTTAGAGTATAAGGATTTTCCTTGGTCAAATCCCACTTAGGAAATCAAACCCTTAATGAAGAAATGAAATGAAATGAACAAGGAAAGATGAATAAATAGCATGCAAATGTCCTAAACTCACCACAACCTGTTTGAAGAAATATGAAGTTATGTCAATGGCTGCTCCAAGATGCTTGATTGAATGATGCAAAGTGCTCAAATGCTAATTGATGTTTAGTGAATGCAAGTGAATTTTATGAATGAGGAGATGTAAAATGAAGACAAAAATACTTATTTATGCACATTTATGCTCTAATAAATCAATGATACCTCATCACATGACGACATAAGCTAATTTTGAATAAAAACCTGAAGGAAAATTTGAAATATTTTTATTTGGAGCCAAGAGGAACTCATTCGCCACCCATGCCGAATGGGTCTCACCTTGGGTTTGTAAGTGGGTGTCGGGAATTATCTTTCATTTAATGTTGTTTGTCAGGTTTAAATTCAAAAATACACATAATTAAGCCTTATGAGTGCATAAAGGGGTCATATAAAGCATAAGAAAGGTGTAAATAGTGAAAAATAAGCCTAGAAAAGTGTGAAATCTTGTTACGAGACTTTACAACACTTTAGAATAGGAATTGATAAGTGATGAAAAGGTGAATTTTAGGTGAATTGTAATGAAAAGAGTCTAGAAATGCATAGAAATGTGTTACAACACTTCACAACACCTTCACAAGATGCCATAATTTGAATGTTTAGGACTTAAATTAAATCAAAGTAAAATAGTTCAAGAATCATGAGAGAAAGACCTAAAAGACCATGAAAATGTCAATGATACATTTTTATATGGTACATTTAGCCCCCACTTTAGTGAGAGGATGAACTTGCTTCAAACTCACACTAAAGTAGTCATGCATATTGAGAGGGAGGTTTGAATGCACTTATGATCTAGCAAGATGGAATGACAACGATCAAGAGGGATGATCAAGCCCCCAGGATGAAGATCCCATGGAAAACGAAACATAAGAACAAAGGAACAGATAATGTGAAATAGAAGAAGAAAAGGGAGAATCAGATCAAGCTTCGATCTGATAATGTATACTCACTTTGGGGCGACAAAACTCATGGCGGTCCATTGGGTGAGAAGACCCAAAACGTGAGAAACATACACTAGTTGGTATGCACTCACAAACACATAGGTGGCTATGGGGAAAGTCGTGCCATTGAATGGTCTTCCCGCTCAACCATATCAAAGTTATACCTCCTGATAAATTTAACAAGGTGCCACAAAGGAAAAAGTTAGTTCGTGATTCATGAGACATGCAAAGCTTTGTGTTCTTAGAACTCATGAACAAAGAGGATGGTACCAAAGGCATCCAAACTATGTTATGCAAGGTGGTAAAGATTTAAAATGCAAAAATGTAAAATAAAGTTCCAAGAAGTCTTGTTAAGTTCATGCAAGCTCTGTCAGTTAGGGGACATTGTGTCTAATGTCTCCAAGAGAGGACCAATCAAAGAATAAAATATTCACAACTTAGGGGATGCAGTGCATTGCATCAGACCACCAAGAGGAATGCAATTTGGTAAGATAGATCACACTTATGGAGGACATCACACCCAATGTCATCCACAAAGTGACAAATGCATTGTATGAAGTGACAAGGCTGCCCTAAGAACCAAGAATGCAAATGAATTATGCCAATGTATGCCCCCCACTTTAAAGGAATTGCTACACACTATTCTGTGAGCAATTAATTTAAAGTAGTGAAGGAAAAATACAAGAAGGAAAAACAAGACATGAGATCCAACACGGAAAGCCCTATGCCAAGTTATATGTTTCCAAGTAAGGCTGCTTCATGTAAACGAAAAAGAAAATAAAATAAAATGAAGCTTCCCCACTAGAAAGGAACACACCAAACACATAAGGGATCTATGAATTTGGGGTCAGTATGTGCATTGCTGCAATGTTTTGATTAAAGAGATTAGAACTGTCATCATTCCCCAAAGCACAAAGAACTAGAAGAATGACACAGAGAGTGAAAGAAAAAGAAAAACAAAGTCTATTTTGGGTCAACATGGAAGATAAATTTTGGTCTCAATTCTTTGCATCATCCCCAAAAAGGAGAAACACAAGCAAATAGAAAAAGAAAAGGAAAATGACAAGAAAAATCTTTTGGATCAAGATGAAGGAGATATTTTGGTCTCAATGCCTTGCATCATCCCCAAAAGGAAAAGTGCAAGAAAAGTAAAAAGGAAAAGGAAAAGGGACCATTTGGGTCAACATGGAAGAGAGATAGGGTGTCTCAATGCTTTGCGTCATCCCCAAAAGGAGAACACAAAACAAAAATGAAAAACAAAGGATAAAGTATGACATATTGAAGAATAGAGGTACAAATAGAAGAAGGGCACAAAGAGAGAGAGAACGATACACACATAAAATCAAAGAAAAGAAAAAGAAAAAGGTAAAAGGAGCTAGTAATGAAAATGTAAGTCAACCATTAACTCAGTTATTTACTTTTCAATCTTAAGTAATATGCGCAGAAAATGAATAATGTAGTTAAGAGACAAAGACAAATGCATTACTAAGACAAGGCTAACAACTTCTTGTCTCTAGTGAATGTAGGGAAAGAATGAGCTAAGGTGGGTGATGGGAAAGGATCATGCAATAGTGAGAATAGAAAATTCTACAACTATGGCATGAGGAAGGGATTTGATTTTGAAGGGATGATAGGAAATCAATCGGTATCAGTGAAGTGATACTTGTCCAATATGTCCTTCGATATTCGACATTCTTCTGTTCAATGTCTAAGAACATGATGATATTTGCAAAATAGTATGTTAGAATATTTAGGATGAATGACCAACCTATTCATAGGTGGTAAGTGTTGGATTTTGTGGTTGTCTTGCTGATATGTGGTTGTCATTGATGTCAACACTATTAGCATTGATGTATTAAAGGTTGTATATGTTGAGGATATTGAGAAAATTGTTAAAAGAAATAGATGCAGGTTGCTAGTGGAGCAGTGAAGGTCATGAAGGTGTCTTGCTTAGTACGTTGATGATCAATCATTGTGGACTAAAATGTTTATTGTTGATAGTATCTAGTTTATCCACCAAAAGTTTTAGAGGTGTGCATGAAGTTTTGATCATGTTATGAACAATTGTGTTCTGACAGTTTTTTTGTGGTTTTAATTAGTATTCCTGAGTGAAGTTGATGTAATTCTAGTAATTTCAATTGTTTCATATGTTTCTCTATTGGTTCTTGTTGATTTTGGATGCTTCTTGATTATTCTTTATCTTTGTTGCATGTCCACATTGATCGGTTTGTTCATGGTCAAATATTTTTCTCATGTGTGTTCGGGTTTTCATGTTATTGGCTGACATGGTGGTTGTAATGTGTTGTGGATCCTTGGAGATTAAAATTTGAATGTTTTGCATGCTCGAGGATGTTGTTTTGGGACACAACACAATATAGGCTGATGGTGTTTGATTCATATTGAAAATTTATTTGTAAATTGGGGCCAACATTGAAAATATGTTTTATATTTTAGTTGACGAAGTTGTTGATGCAAATCCATGTTGTGGATATATAAGAGCATATTGTTGTGCAAAGTTAAGCATATGTGTGTGGTGTGAAGAAGTGCTAGAGAAAATGCAAGTGTGTGAATAGCAATCTAATTATTCGATTACAGAGTAGAGTGTGAAGAAGTTTGAGCAAAGTGTGAAGGATTTATTTTGTGCTTAACCGGAACTATATCAGGCTTTTGGAGAAACTATTTTCTTAGTTCATACCCTGCGAATCTAATCAATATTTCTCTTCTTTGGGAAATGAGCCCTCTTGTATTTGAGTAGTGAGCTCTAGGCAATGTGCTTGAATGCATGTGCATTCCCATTATTCTTCTCTATAGTTTTAATAGGGTATAACATTGTGGACTAACATCCATCGTGGTTTTTCCCCTAACAGGGTTTCCATGTAAAAAATTCTTGGTATTCTCTGCGTTTCTAATGTGTTGATTGTTTATGGTTTATTGTTCATGCCTCAGATTTGAGATTAAGTTAAGTTAAGTTTGAAAAGTTTAAATAATCTATGACAATTGATTCACCCCCCCTCTCAGTTGTCTTTCCTTATTTTTCCAACAATTGGTATTAGAGCAGGTTCCTTTGAAGAAGTTTAAAAGCTTGAGGTGATCTGAGATGGCATCATACAAGAAGGACAACCCTAGATTTGATGGGACAAAATACTCTCTATGAAAAGATAGAATGGAGTGTCATTTGTGGTGTATTGGTGAACCCTTCTGGAAGATTACAAAGAACATATATAATATTCCTCAGAATGGTCCTTCCACACCTGATGAGATTAAAGAGGTTGAGACTAATATCAGGGCTATTGAAGCTTTGTTGAGTGCTCTGACAGATTCGGAAATGACAAATGTGATAGGTATAAATACAACTCATGAGATTTGGATGAAGTTGGAGACTTTGTATGAAGGAGATGTACATGTGAAGGTCGCTAAGCTACAGAGTATGAAAGGAAAGTATGAAAATTTGAAGATGGGTGAAGATGAACATATTTATTCTCTTATGCAAAGAGTAAATGAACTTGTGATGGGCATTAGATGTGCTGGTGGTACCTTAGATGAACAAGAAATTGTAGCTAAAGTGCTCATATCATTGCCTCCCTCTTACAAGTCAAAGGATCATGCTATTGAAGAGTTCAGATCAGTAACAAATGTGACAAGCAATATTTTGATTAGTAAACTTGCTACTTTTGAGTTGAGTGAATTTGGTGATTCTGCCCCTAAGACTGAATCTGTGTTTAAGGATTTTGTATCCGAAAGAAACATGCAAAGATATGATCTGGGAGAAAGTTCTAGAAAAACATTCAAGTATGAGGAAGAGATTAAACAACTTGAAGAAGAAGAAAGAGAGGTTGAAGAGCTGGAAGCATTGATTGTGAAGAAAGAAGATAGAGGACAAGGTAAGTATAAAGGAAAGTTACCTATAAATGTTTCTCTTGTAGTAAAATAGGTCATTTTGCTTCAAGGTGTCCTGAAAGAGTTCCTAGGACTAAACCTAACAAACCTAGATTTCAAAAGAAGTGTTATTTTGCTGAAGAAGGTGTGACTGATGAAGAATCTGATAAAGAAAATGGAAATGAAGATGAATGGGTTTTCATTGCTATCAAGGAAAATGGTCCAGTGGCTACTGAATCTGCAAAAGTTGAGAAAGCTCCTGCAACCCGAATTGAAGAAAAGGATGAGTGGGTTATTGACAGTGGATGCTCACATCATATGACTAGTGAAAAGCAAATTTGTAAGTCTAGAGAAATCTGATGGTGGGGTTGTAAGATTTGGAGATAACAATGTTGGTGTGATTCGTGGTAGGGGATCTATTTGTCTTGGTGGTAAACTTAATATTGATGATGTCCTTTATGTTGAAGGCTTAAAGCATAACCTATTGCTCAAGTGTTGGTTAGATGGTAGGAAAGGGTTATGATCTTTAGTTCAAAGATGGAAGATGTAGGATACTTGTAAGTTCTAGAAATATGATTGCTTCAGGTACAAATACAAGAGATAATATTTTTCACCTGAGTGTTGGTAATGTAAGTTTTTTAATTGCTCAAGTAGATGAAAGCTAGTTATGGAATAGGAGGTTGTGTCATGTGAATTTTGATAACATTGTCAAGGTAAGCTCCATTAAAGTAGTAAGAGATCTACCTAAGCTAGTGAAGCCTACTAATACAATATGCAAGGAATGTCAGATGGGTAAAAAAGCTAGAGTTTCTTTTCAGAGTAAAAAGCATCATTCTAATGGAGTATTGGAGTTGGTGCATACTAATCTATGTGGTCCCTCCAGAATCAGAAGTCTATAAGGAGAAAGGTATTTTATGCTGCTTATTGATGGTTACTCTAGGATGATATGGGTTGCTTTCTTAAGAGAAAAATGTGAAGCATTAGAGAAGTTCAAGAGTTTCAAAGCTATGGAAGAGAATGAGACAGGTCTTAGGATAAAGTGCCTAAGGTCAGATAGAGGTGGTGAGTTCACCTCCAGGGAGTTCAATTCTTTTTGTGAAGAGCATGGAATCAAAAGATAGTTATATGCTCCCCAAACCCCTCAATAGAATGGAATTGTAGAGAGAAAGAATAGAACAATTCTCAATGTTTCTAGAACAACAATGATTGAAGGAAATGTGCCTCACATCTATTGGAGAGAAGTTGTAAACACTGTTGTGTACACTTTAAATCGGGTAAATGTTAATGGTATTTCTGGTAAGACTCCTTTTGAGCTATGCTTTGGTTATAAGCCTACTATTAAATATTTCAATATTTTTGGAAGCAAGTGCTACATTAAGAGAGATGAGGACATAGGAAATTTTGATGCAAGGAGCGATGAAGGAATATTTATAGGTTACTCTACCAAGAGCAAGGCTTACCGATGCTATAACAAAAGATTGAGAAGAATGGTTGAAAGTGCAAATGTCAGAGTTGATGAGGCCTCTACTAGATCAGCCAGATACTGTGGATATGATTTAGATGACCAGCAAGATAGTTCAGACAAAGGGAAGAATTCTTAGACATAGAATCAAGTTCAAGTTGTTCCAGTAAATCAAGAAAATCAAGAAGGAGAGACAAGTGGAAGTGCAGAAGAAAGAACAAAAGAAGCAAAAGTGCAAGTGAATCCTAAAATTTTGAGGTATGTGAGATTGAATCATTTAGAGAATCAAATTATAGGAGACAAGAATAAAGGTGTGCAAACTAGAAGAAGGATTGTAGAAGAGTATTGCCTAATTTCAAAAATTGAGCCTAAAAATGTCAATGAAGCTTACAATGATGAATATTGGATGGAAGCTATGAAGGAAGAACTAATTATGCAAATTGAAAAGAATGATACATGGATTCTTGTTCCTAGACCTAAAGATAAAAATGTGATTGGTACTAAATGGGTCTCTCGGAATAAGCTAAATGAACAAGGTGAAGTGGTCCAAAATAAAGCAAGATCTGTACAGTTGGTATTGAAATGGAATAAGTACGATTTTAAGAAACCTGCCTTCGTCGAATTGAAGTTGTAAGATTATTTCTTGCTTATGCTACATTTAAGAACTATAAGTTTGTCAAATGGACGAGTCGCCTCAACAGCAGCCACACTGGGAGATGATCATGAAATGAAAAGAATTTGAAATGAGTATGATTGGAGAGATACATTGGATTGCAAGTCAGCTCAAAGCTTATAATATATTTTCAGATTCAAATTATGTGAGTTAATAGTGTTTGGCAAGGAAGACTCAAAGCCTATTGGTACACCCGTGGTAACTGAATGCAAGTTAACACAAAATGATGATTGTCCTAAGGAAAATCAAACAAGATAAAGGTCAATGATTGAAGGATTGCTCTATTTAACTTAGCCCAGACTAGACATCATGAAAGTTGTATGTATGGTTGCTAGATTTCAAGCTGATCCAAAACAATCTCATGTGATTGTTGTAAAGAGAATCTTCAAATATTTGAAAGGAACAGTTGATTTTCGGCTTTGGTATCCTAAAGATGATAATCCATAATGGAAGCTAGAATGAAGGTGGGATTGGCATGAGGTAGATGACAGGGAAAAGTACTAGTAGGTGATTTCTTCCTAGGGAAGAAGCTGGTGTCTTGGTTGAGCAAAAAGAAAAATTCCATTTCCCTATCTACTGCTAAGGCAGATATTGCTGATGCAAATAATTCTACTCAAGTGATGTGGATTAAATAGATGTTGAAAGATATTAGAGTAGTATATGATGAATCTATTTCCATATACTGTGACAACTCAAGTGTAATAAACATATCGAAGAATCTAGTGCTACACTCTAAGACCAAGCATATATCAATCAAGTTTCACTTTTTGAGGGAGAAAGTGAGTGAGAAAGAATTCATATTGGAGTATGTGCCTACCAAAGAATAGGTTGCAGACATTTTCACCAAGTCGTTGCCAAAGGATACTTTTGAGTATCCCAAAGGGATGCTAGGGGTGATTACCCATCCTAATATGAACTAGAGATGCATTTACTTGCATCAATATGTATTCTTCAAAGCTATATATTATGATCCAGATTGATGTTTTCATGCTGACTACTCCTGGGGGGAGTTGTCAGATGTGCAGATATGTGGTTCAGAGCTGATATGTGGGAATATAATGTTTATCTTTGTCATTGATGTCAAAGGGGGAGAAGATTCATGTGAAAAACTATGAATTATCTAGGGAGAAGAGTCTTGTGGGGTGAAAATCATGTAGAAGAAGTTGAGGAAGAAGAGTCAGAATCTAAGGGGGAGTAAGTGTTCATTGAGAGTTGTGTTGATGGTGTTTTTCACATCATGTGTTGCCATCAATGCCAAAGGGGGATATTTTTGGATGTTGTGGTTGTGTTGCTGATATGTGGTTGTCATTGATGTCAACACTATTCACATTGATGTATTGAAGGTTGTATATGTCGAGGATATTGAGAAAATTGTTAAAAGAAAGAGTTGTAGGTTGCCAGTGGAATAGTGAAGGTCTTAAAGGTGTCTTGCTTAGTACGTTGATGATCAATCATTGTGAACTAAAGGGTTTACTACTGATAGTATCTAGTTTATCCATCAAAAGTTTCAAAGGGCAGTGTGAGGTTTTGATCATGTTATGAACAGTTGTGTTCTGATAGTTTTTATTTGGTTTTAGTTAGTATTCTTGAGTGAAGATGATGTGATTCTAGTAATTTCAGTTTTTTTGGATGTTTCTCTGTTGGTTATTGTTTCTTGTGGATGCTTCTACATCATTCTCTATCTTTGTTACATGTCCACATTGATCGGTGTGTTCGTGGTCAAAGATTTTTCTCATGTGTGTTCGGGTTTTCATGTTCTTGGCCGACATGGTGGTTATAGCATGTTGTGGATCCTTGGAGATTAAAATTTGAATGTTTGGTGTGCTCGAGGATTTTTTTTGGGACACAACATAATATTGGTCGACGTTTGATTCACATTGAAAACTTATTAGTAAATTGGGGGCGACATTGAAAATATGTTTTATATTTTAGCCAATGAAGTTTTTGATGCAAATCCATGTTGTAGATATATAAGAGTAGATGGTTGTACGAAGTTATGCATATGTGTGTGGTGTGAAGAAGTGCCAGAGAAAGTGCAAGTGTGTGAATAGTGATCTAATCATTTAATTGCAGAGTAGAGTGTGAAGAAGCTTTAGCGAAGTGTGAAGGAGTATTTTTCTGCTTAACCGAAACTGTATCAGGCTTTTGGAGAAGCTATTTTCTCAGTTCATACCCTATGGATCTAATATGTATTTCTCTTCTTTGGGCAGTGAGCCCTCTTGTATTTGAGCAATGTGTCTGAATGCATGCACATTCCTATTATTCTTCTCTATAGTTTTAATAGGGTATAATGTTGTGGACTCACATCCATTGTAGTTTTTCCCCTAATAGGGTTTCCACATAAAAAGTCTTGGTGTTCTCTGTGTTTCTGATGTGTTGATTGTTTGTGGTTTATTGTTCATGCATTAGATTTGATATTAAGTTAAGTTAAGTTTGAAAAGTTTAAATAATCTGTGACAACTGATTCACCCCTCCTCTCAGTTGTTTGTCCTTGTTTTTCCAATAGTAAGAGTATAAGGCCTTTGTTTAAAATCAATTGAAGTCTCCTTTCACATTTAGGTGGTGGATGGATAGGAAACTTAAGTTTTTCCAATTTGTAAGGTTGTTCTCATTTGCTAGATTCTTCTTTTTCATGAATGGAAGGAGGAAGAGGACCTATGGGGATCCTGGCATCCTTGTCATTAGAATTAGGTAATGGTTGTTCATGGGGAAGGAGAATGTTCAAGTCAGGAGGGGAATCAAAGATCACTGTACCATCATCTTGAAGTCTCCAATATTCAAAAGGAGGCTTGTCAACATGAGGAGGATCTTGATATCCTAGCCATGTTGTGTTTTCTTCTGTTGGTCTTTGTTTGAGAAGTTGATGAATGTTATGCTCATTTGTTGTGTCAAAACCTTGTTTGTTTAATATAGTAAATCCTTTTCCATATGTTTCTTCAAGGTTGATTGATGTGTTTGTGACTTTGTGATCATAAAATGGTTGAGGATGTGTTTGTGTAGAGGAACTAGGTCCACTTGATGAAGGGAACTTAGGTCCTCCATTGGTTTTAGGATGTAGGTATCCAAAGTGATCAAGAGGTGCAACAGTAGGAAGGTCTTGTGATTTCATGGATGGGTAAAAGGCTGCATTGGCTTCAAGGTTATCAAGACATTCATTTAAGAACTTGTTCATGCTATCATCATCTTCTCCAATGATGTCTACATCATGAGGAGGACAATCATGAGGAGTTGAAAGAGCATGAGGGAGTTCAAGATCATTAGGATCACAACCAAAGGCACAATTGGACATGTCTACTAAGGATTTCAATGAATTCCAAAACTTGTTAAAAGAAAATTTCATGATGATAATGAATGAAAGTAAACTAAGATGCAAGAAATAGAAGAAAATAGAGAATTTGGAAAGTATAACAGAAAGTAACTATAGAAAATACCTAGAAAGTGCCTAAAAATGTAGTTTAAAATGTGCAAGTGTACTAATTCATCTAGGGTGGTGAATGAGTTCAGGTATGATTTTTTTTGTATTTTTTAGAAAATTTAAAGTGATTTGAATGCATTTTAGATGCAAAATGAGGATGAAAACTCATTATTTTAGTTTTTAAATGATTTGATATGCAAAAAATGAAGTCTAAATGAGTCTTTCACTAATGCAATTTGAGAAACCCTAGGATGCAAAAAAAAAAGCCTAATTGAATGTTGATGCAAATGAGACCTAGGATGCAAGATGTAATTGAAATCAGAAAGATAAAGTGTTCTATATGTAGGTTCACCAAAATGAACCAACAATTTTAATGTTGTTCTATCGACTACTCTTGCACTCTTAGGATCTTTCACCTAAACGGAGACATATATAACACTAAAATTGTGGTGGTTCATTGAAATAAGGGATTGTGTGATTTTGTTAAGACTAAATGCAATAATTTGGATTCAACTAAGTACTGAAATTGACTGATTATGAATGCAAAACCTAAGAAATATGCAATGTTTGAAAACACAATGATGTATGCAAGAATGAACTAAAACATGAACAAATGGACACATGAATGAAAGGGGCTTAACAGAGTGCACATCGAGGCATATTAAAGACCTGAGAAGATTATGGAATGTTGACAAAATCACTACAAATCACCAATGGGACTCATTCGCCACTGATGGTGAATCAGTCCTGCTACTGGAAAAAACTTTTGAAAAGTGGTTTTCGGCTGTCAAGGACTGGAATATGACAAAATCACCTCTTTCAGCCGTAAGGTGGGACTCATTCGCCACTAATGGAAAATCAGTCATCTCCCAAAATTATGTGAAATCAAAGGTCAATTATGTAGCTCCATATATGTACTTGTCTTCTTGAGGGGTTGAAAGAGTCAAATCTGCAGAAAATAGACTATAGGTTGTCTCCAAGCATGAAATTGGGTTTGGTTGACTTGAAACACTTTGTTGACTTCTTGATCACCTTTCAACACCTAATTACTTGACAAATCTACATACAAATTTCTGCAAACACACATGTAAAAGGGAAAAATGGTTGAGTTAGAGTATAGGGATTTCCCTTGGTCAAATCCCACTTAGGTAATCAAACCCTTAATGAAGAAATGAAATGAAATGAACAAGGAAAGATGAATAAATAACATGAAAATTTCCTAAACTCACCACAACCTTGTTGAAGAAATATGAAGTTATGTCAATCGCTGCTCCAAGATGCTTGATTGATGCTTAATTGAATGATGCAAAGTGCTCAAATACTAATTGATGTTTATTTAATGCAAGTGCATTTGATGAATGAGGAGATGTAAAATGAAGAGAACAATACTTATTTATATGCATTTATGCCCTAATAACCCAATGATACCTCATCATAGGATGACATAAGGTAATTTTGAATAAAAAACTGAAGGAAATTTTGAAATATTTTGATTTTGGAGCCAAGAGGGACTCATTTGCCACCCATGGCGAATGGGTCCCACCTTGGGCTTGTAAGTAAGTGTGGGGAATTATCTTGAATTTAATGTCGTTTGTCGGGTTTTTATTAAAAAATATCTCATCAAGGTTTTGGCAAAAAATATATAAAAGACAAGCAGTGTGAGTGCAAATGAAGCCTGTGGCAAAATCTGTTACAAAAGACTTTACAACACTTTTAGAATAGGACTTATAAGGACAGTGTGATTTTAGGTGAATTGTAATGAAAAAGAGTCTAGAAAAGGTAGAAATGTGCTGCCAACAATTCACAATACCTTCATAAGACAATTGCAATTTGAATGGTTTAGGAATGTAATGCATACATTGAAAACATTAAATAAAAGTAAATAGGCCAAGCAACTATGAGAGAAAAGACCTAAAGACCACAATATGATACTTCAATGATCAATTTTTCAGCAGGTTAAAACAAAAGCCCGAGGTCACAACTTATCACAATTTAATACTCAAGTAGTCTAATATTAGTTATTATGATAAGCAAAAATCAATATATAAGGAGGCAGAAGCGATAATCAACCATCACCCATCTACGTCAAGAGTCTCTAAAGCATCCATCATGACCAAACTAGTAAATAATACCAGCTTGTTGGTCACCAAATTTAAATATACATTTTAGAAACTATTTCAATGAGGACAAAAGAGATGGTAATATAACTTTTGTTAAACTTTTATAGACATTCTTCTACAAGCACTGAAGGGACTAACTGGTATAACGAGAAAGCAGTCTTCACAATATTTTAATTCATTAAATGTAAAGGATGTAAAGGCAAAAAAGGCCTTTTATTCAACCTTATATAAAAATAAGAAACTCAAACCTAGGCATGAGGGACCAGCTACTCCATGATTTTTAATGACGTAAGATGTTTTAATATGACTGGCAACGGGCAAGAAGAGGTCAACAAAAAATTAGAACCCTAGCTTAAACGAAAACTTGAGGGCTAATTAAGGAAGGGTTCAAGATAACACAAAACCCTACAATAGTGATGATAAGAAAAACCCTAAGCCTTTACATACCAACCCAATATTAAAAATATAGCAAGGTTTTGAGATGGAACATAAAAAAATTTATAGGTTCCATCAATATCATCATCATAATAATCATAATAAGAACAATATTAGATTTTGTAATATCATGATTAGATTTTGGATTTTTTTTTCATTTTTTATTTACATATTTTTATCAAGGTTAAAGCATACAAAGAAATAAGGAAAAGAATCCTAGGCTCAACATGGATAGGCATCCCCTTTTTGGTTTAAGTTTGCGAGGGAAATCTAAACATTAATAAAAGTATAATAGATATGGACAAACCTAAATTCATTATGTAAGTTTTTCAATCCTTGTGGGCCTAATACAACACAAGAAATATGTCCAAATGGTTTAAAAATAGGCTTCACATGCTAAAATACTGATATATTCTCACTATACCACAATGATATGTAAGGCCTAATTTCATGAAAATGGAATAAAAAAAATTAAATAGTTGGGAGGAGATGGTAACTCAACTCTCCAACTTCACTTCTTCAAGGTATATTGATACTAATAAATCTAATTGTCATCACTTTAATCATCATCCATGTCTAAAATATCATAATAATATCTAGAGAATAAGGTCTATAGCAATAATAAGTCAAATATTGCAAATTTATAGATAAATAAAATATGGGCCTAACATCCTCTCTCCCTATGAATGAGCTTCCTCTTGGAAGTGCTCAAAGAGATGAGGATAAAGCATCGTCAATTTTTTGACATCCTCCCAACTAGCTATAACCTCATCATATTTATTTGAATTAACCCTAACATCAATTTTCCACCCCATATTATCCATGAGGTAATGGTCAAGTTGAGGCCTCAAACAAAACTATACTTAAAATTATCAAGAAGATAGTTGATGAAGCTAGCCATGAATAACACTTACAACTTGATCCCACCTTATGCGCTTATCATATTAGCATATATGTACACCTATAGGTACCACTCCATATTGTCTTATCTTTGGTATCAAAGCCATATTTCCTATTGAAGTTGAGATCCCTTCACTAAAGTTTTCTTTAAAGCATATCATTGATGATGAGGAGCACCAAGAATCTAGATTGAAAAAGCTAGAGTTATTAGATTAAAGGAATTTCAACACACTAAATAGATCACAAGCTTATCAAAATAACCCTCATTGTAGTAACAAAAAGAATATAAACACTCATAGGTTCATAGTAGGTGACTTATTCCTAAATGATAAACAATCTAATCAGCAAGATAACATAAAAAGGGGAAATTTGATCCTAACTTATTAGGACCATTTTTCGTCATAGAAACCTATGGATCGGGAGCTCACCAACTTAAAGATGATTGTGTAGCCTTCTTAAAGTCCCATCTATGGACACTGATATGAATAGCAGATGTCCTTATGGTACATTTTTTTCCTATATATACACAATGATAAAGTAAAAAATACCTCAAAGCCTATGGCTACACACATAGGGAGAGGATTATGAGCCCACAATATATGAAGTATATTAAAAAATAAACTAAAATATAAAGTGTAGAACTCCAATAATAAAAATGATTAATAAAAGTGTATCATTGAAAATGTTGTTTTCTTCTAATACGAACACCAACACACAAAAAGAGAAGAAGAAAATGTTTGAGTGGTTGTTTATGGGTTTTCCTCAATCAAAACCCCATCTTGGTCTTTCAATCTCCACAAATAGACAAGATTAATTTGATGCTTGATTTTGATAAAAGAAATAAGTAGATGAAGATTAATAAAATACATTATAAATAATTTAGACATAGCATGCTAACAAAACGAACATCTAACTACTATTATAAAGAGGAAATATTCAAAGTAATAAGAAGAAGACAATTAAATTTATATATCTCTCACCAAGAAGCCACAAGAAACCTCCAAGGTGGGTTTAAAATCTACAATACAGTTATCCTACTCAATCTCACAATCAAGATGTAACATGAAAACTATTTTATGAGTATTGTTGCTTCAAAAACCTATAAAAATTCAAGAAATTTGTAGAGTTGAAACCAAAAGTATAGTGTATGCATGAGAGAGAGAGAATGAGAGTAAAAACTCATTATTTTTATAATAGAAATATATTTTCTATCAAGTTCGATTGCCATACAAGATCGTTGCATTCAAAATATTCTTGAGAATGTAATGTTACAATAGCCACTTGAATCATGATTTTCTATAGGACTCTAGCATGTCATGTAGAAATCTATATGTAGCACTCTCATCCTAGAGAGAATACTGAAAACACTAACATCATTATGACTATGCTAGATAGAAGGTATTTTGATGTTAACCTTTTATGTTTCAACTATTTTTAAATCTTAAGAAAAAAGGGAAAATATTATGTAGTGTGAAATTGTAGGATATGCAATTTCCTACACTACAAAAATATTATTGTGTTAGGAGAGTTTTTTTCTTTGAGGTAGATTCTATGGTTACTAGTCAAAATTTATTTGTAATCATGGAATTATTAATCATATAGTTAATAAGCACCCCATAAGTATTTCAATTTTAAGCTTTGCATGTATGGAAAGTAGCCCTACATATGTATTTCTTTTATTTGTAGTGCACATCTAGCTTCAATTCCTAGTTCTACAATGCAAGTTCAATGAAGTCATATATCAAAAGGATGCAAGAGCAATGGTAAACATTTCTTTACTCTCACAAGCTAATTTTGAACCATCTTTTTTTTAATATACATTTTCTAATGATGTTTGTGTACAAGCAATAGAATAAGAATTAGATTCTTTTCATATGATTGATTCTTGTGATCTTATAGAGCTTCCACATGGTAAGAAATAGATTTGTACAAAGTGGATCTTCAAGACTAAGTGAAAATTTGATGGTATTATTAAAAGACGCGGTGCATAATTAACTATAAAAGGATTTACACAAACTAATGTGATATTAAAAATAAACGTGTAGACCATTAGCAAGACAAGAGATAATTAGAAGGGTAGTTTCACTAGCTACACAATAGAAATAAAGCATACTACACATAGATTGTGAAAAGTTCCTTCTAGAATGGGTATTTAGAAGAGCAAGATTTTGTATAGTAGTCATAGTTTTTTGAAGTGCATGATAAAGAAAATCAAGTCAAAAGGTTAAAAAATAATTTCTACGGCCTTAAGCAAGAACCAAGAGTATTATATGCTAGGATTGATGGATATTTTTAGTAACATAGATTCAAATGAAGGTTATGATATTTTTATTATAAATTTGTATATCAATGATTAATTATATATGGGTAGCAATTTTTAGATGAAGGATGAATTCAAAATTTCTTTGATGAATGAATTTGAATTGAAATGTTTAGGTGTCATGAAATAATTTATTGAAATGGATGTTCACCAAAGTGAATATTAATAAATTATGCAAAAGATATGCTGAAAAAAATCAATATAGTTCATTGTAAACTTGCTTCCATTTTAATAGCACATGGAATTGTGTTATTTAGAGAAGATGGTGTTGAAATAGTTGACGAGTCTACTTATAAAAGTATTGTTGGAAGCTGATATTTCTTACCCACACAAGACCATACATTGTTTATTCAATTTCTTTTGTTTAAGGGTATATGAATCAACCATTTGAAATTCATATGAAATCAACCAAGAGGATATTGAGGTATGTGAAAGGTACTATAATTTTTATCTCATTATAATACTTCTAAAAGACTCTAATTTATTGGGTATAGTTATTCTAATTGGAGAAGTAGTTTTACTAACCAAAAGTCCACACTTGGTAAATTTTTTTAGTTGGTTCAGGTTTGGTCACATAAAACTTGAAAAGTTAAGTTTAATAACTCTTTTTTATACAAAATCAGAGTATATAGTAGTCACTTTAGGAACTACACATACATTATGGATTTGAAAAGTCTTAAAAGAAATTGAGGAAAAATAAATAAAATTCAGCTTATAGTATTTTATTTTTTTTGGTAATAGTAACAATATTATCAAGTTGACTGAAAAACCAGTCCACTATAAGAGGTCAGCACATTTTGATTTTAAATATTTTTTAATTCCAAATTTGGTTATATATTTTTTTTGTAAATGTTCAATTTTTAAGCTCCAATACTATTTTATAAATGTGCTCACCATCAACGGTGAGCATGTTGATAAGTGAATACTTTATGCAAATGTTTAAAGAGGTAGTAGAGCACTAAGTATTATTGCTATTTATTTATATACATATTCAGGTCTTTCTTAATTTATAGTTGCTGCTATTTTTTTGGATAATGCATCGCTGACCCATAATCCACGATGAAAAGACAAAATCAAAATAAAGTTTAATTTTTTTAATCAATTGTTTATTGAGCTGCGAAATAAAAAAACAGAAAGGCACCTTGTATTGTTTGTCAATGAGAAGAAGAAGACAAATTAGGAATGGTGGCTGTAAATGGCTCTTTTTATGAATGTTAAATGCTGTTAGCGTTTACTGTTACAATAAACACTGAGATTAGTTGAAGGAAGTTGATTTCAAATTAATCACTCCTTCCTCTTACCAGAAATTCATTCGATGGGCCCTCACGAACAAAAATTCAGGATCAGCTTCAATGGCATCTAAGTGCTTCTCGGCCATGTGCATATAGACCACCATATTCCCATCTCCGAGGGGGCTCGCCTGCAACATCACATACCCTGCTGTTCCTCCCCATGGAAAATATACACTTGAAAACGCAGGTTTCCCACATCCCAAGTCAAATTGATATAATGGAATCCTCACTCCCGAGGACACCACTACGGCAGACCCTTCCTCCGCATACACTCTCGCTAACATCGCTGCCGGTCTCTTCTCCTCCACCCAATCCACGAAGGACTTGAAATATTCACTGTTTGTGGAAGCACTTATAACGCTGCGTACGATTTCTGCGGTCTTGCTTAATGGCTCCTCTAATATCTTCTCTGCATAACTGTCCTTGAAAGGAATTGCTATCGCGTTTCCGAAGTAGGAGGTAGGGAGGTTCAGGTATGCACGCCCGTCAATCGGGATTCCTATTCTGGTTCGTTCTGAAGAAGTCAAAGCTTGAGCACGAGCAAAGACTTTCCAAATATAGGCAGAGACTGCCTCCATCTTCGTGATGGGTTTACCAACACGGGGTTTTCCTTGAGTTTGGTTTGCGAGAGCCTGCAATTCGAGAAGCGTGGGAGCATCCAAATGATAGATCCGCCCAATTTGGGGTGGAGGAGGGTCGGCGTGATCGAGAGCAGAGAAAGGCAGAGCCATGTAATGGCTATCAATCACGGGCAGTGCAGCAGCATTGATAGGCTGGCGGGGATTAAGGAGTGAGCGTTGAAATGAAGGCGCAGTATTTGATTTTGAGAGACCTTGAGCAGCCTCCGTCCATGCTTGAAAGAAAATACTGCTGCTTATTCCATCTACTATTCTGTGATCGAAACAGCAGCCCAGTACAATTCCGCCACACTTCATCCTGGTCACCTGAAAACAAATCATGGTCGCTTAGCTTAATATGCTCACTAATATTTTACAACACTAGTTAATTTTTGTGCTATATTATAGATGAAATTGGCGGAGCTAAGTTGTCAGTAACTATGCAGTTACCTGTACAGCTAGAACAGGAACACAACGAGGGGATTCTCCTTGGAGAGGGTGCCTCTTAGGAGTCAATTTCGCTATAGAAAGACTTGGCTGAGAAAAGTCAAGATCCTTAATGGCAGCGTCCAATTCAGCTTCAATGAAGGGCGCTCCTTGATTATGGCATTCTATCTCAGGCTCACCATTATGGCTGATGATAAACCTTCCGGCCACTGGATAAAACAATACTAGTGTCTCAGAGAGCGCCCTCTTAATGGAGCTTGCCATCTCTTCGTATGTCTTATCTTGCACTCCTTTGTAGACAAAGAAGTGCCCTGGACTAATTGCGGGAACAGTGAGATCTATGTTGGAGCCTTTGAGCGTGCAATCTTTTGTGGGTATGGGCGATTGTACAATGGAGGTTTGAACGATCTCTACCTCAAAATCCTTCAACATCTCTTTCTCCATGTTAACTCTTAATCACCAAACCTACTATACAATCAAAATATTTCGAATGAGAAGTTCAGGAACAAGCAGATTATATGGAGAGCGATATATGCTTGGTGTAAGGGATGATACCACATATATATTGTAGTCCGGAGGTTCAAAGATAGAAGAAATATAAATAAAAGCATTTCAGTCTTCTCTGAACAGCCGCTGCCATATTTGACTGTATTTAAATCAAATTTGCAGTCTGATGGCTGCATAGACAATACGCTGCCTGGGATTGTGGTTGTTGTGAAATGGAAAACAAGGCAGTGGAATTCCAAGGACATCAATAAGTCCAGTCAAAGATTATGTCCGCATTCCTCGATGGAGAGAAAGTCTCGAGCGGATAATGTCAGATGTGGCTACAATTAATTTCTATTTCGTTGCTTGTTGGAATGTGGGTCACTCTAAATGACTTGTCTACAGTAAAGAAAAAACAACTTGTTGACTGGCATTTCATTGGTTGTTGGAATGCACATGTGTGGATTTATTATTATTATTTTAAATACTTTATATTTCTAAATGCTCTATTTTATTTTGGTAGCTGGTTAATATGCAACATTATACTCAACTCAATAATTTATTAGTACTTATATCTAAAGGCAGTGCTTACAAAATTATATGTAAGCAATCATGTTGAAGAATACAATCTAATTTTTGTATAGAATCATTTGTCAAAATATGCATGTATCAGAGTATTTCATTAAAAATAAAAATAAGGAAAAATATGCAAATTTCATTAATTGTTCTATAAGTACAAATAAATATACATTTAAGTTTTGTCAGTTTAAGTTGGTCATTGAAAAGTTAGGGGTATCGATTTTTTAATTGGTAAAGAGTTATTTTTTATGCTTTCCATCTATACCTATTCAGTATCCCTAACTCTCCAATCATGAATTAAAATTTGACAAATCCTAATCATATAATTGTTTGAATACCTTGAATAATTATAATTACAAATAATGTTCATTTTCAAAAATAATAAAATCATGATTAATGGTATGTTTAGATAGATTAACAATTAGAAACTATATAGTATTAATACTTTAAGATTCAATCCATTCATAAAAGTTGTCAAATAATTATTCAATAAAATATGGAGGTTCTAATAGTTGGATAGCGTCGCAACTAACTATCTATTGATGAAAATTTTCAAAAAAGCATATATGTTTTTATTGTCAAGTGCAAAGTCTTCACAATATAAAATATCAAAAGAGTGTATAGCAAAGTGAGACATATATTTTTATTTTTCTATACCTAATAAAAATCTTCAAATGACACAAGGTGAACTAATCAGAACCCAAGCTAAAAAAACTTAAGCAAATGTCTCATATTTTCCAGAATAATGAAATTTTATGTAGTTGGAGGTGTTTCCATAGAAAGCTAGGAATGTTGACAAAATTGAAGTGGATGACTCATATCTTTATAAATAGTGGAGTTTCTTGTGGTTGAAGATGTCACTATAGAAAGAGAGAAAAATTAATTCAAATTGTAGATAATTCTTGACTATTTCAAAGCTAATAACATTTTACAAGATAAAATATAATTAATAGCTCTATCAATATGCTTCATCTCATCATCATTTTCCATTTGATAAGCCTAATAACCCAATGCAATTTGCACTTGGGTAGCAACAATTTCCAATTGAAAGAATCACTTAGAATTGAATCCTCCTACCTAGTTCTTAGGAACTTCCTCCACCACTTCATTAGATATGAATACATGTTATTCGTGTTCCTATATAGCATCATTTTTCTATATTGGAATAACAATTAGGTCTTCTACTACTAACCTTATTTCCCAATTTCTTTGGATTGTTTCCAATTGGGAAAAATATTTATCACACCCACTTGATTTTTTTCGCACAAATGCCTTCTTAGTCCTAGTTAAAATCTTAGTTCCAATTGTTCTCTTAGTGCCAATTGGTATATATTATTATCAATGAATTTCAAAATACTTTCAATGAATATGACATGAATGAAGGACTTGGGATTTCTTGTTGTGTTAGAAAAAATTAACAAAGTAAATCATCCTAGAATAGCTTAATCTTAATACCAAAATGAACCTTTTAGGACCAAAATTATAAATTAATACAATTTCAAATTGGGCCCAAATTCCAAATATTGTGTAGCTCAATCAAGAAAAGTATTCATTAATGTGCATGTAATAAAAAATAATAATGTTGAAGCTCATGGCTTTTGATGATCATATTCTAAATATGAGATAAATAACTAATTGAATCTCAATACTTTCACAAATTGAGATTTCAAATCTAGTTTTATATTTTATACAACTTAATGTTCAACTTTGGACTTTGAGTTTTATGAGCTTTAGATCTTTGAATATCAAACTGTGAAATGATTTTCTATCTTGTCTGCAAACTCCAAGATTCTAATGAATCAAAATTTTGTATCTAAGATCCATATTCTTTAAATGTAAATTTCCTTGATATTCATGATTGAAATAAATTTATATAAATTTGCAATTAAATTTTAGGCCTAAAAATATTAATCTCAATTTTCATTTTCTTTGTATGAATTATTCAATTTCTAGAAATAAGCTTGTTGTATTGGATTTGAAAAGGTCCCTTTGGATAATGTATATTTTCGATGATTTGATCAAACTAATGTATAATGACAATGAACTTGAGGAGTACATAAAAATATATTCTTACAACAACTCACTAATACCTTCTCTCCCTCATCTACCTTTTCCGCTAAAGTCACAACTCAAATATGAACATCAAATATGCAAAATACTAAAGTCAAATATATGTAGAATATAGTTAAATCTCAAGCTTTGAGGTATTTCCATATTATACTTTGAACTAAAACCACAAATTACAAGTTACAAATTTCTCTCAAGATCCATAATCTAAGGCTTGGTCAACTCTATAACTAACTTTAACTTGAACTTCTAATAAATATTTAAATCTAGCAAATCACCAATTCATGTTGAATTTTGAAAGATAGGAAGGCATGGGTTAGTGCCAATCAAGAGGCTAGCAATACAAACATACTGCCATTCAAAACATCATATATATATGGCAAGTCTCATTCCATCTTCTCAATTACTTGAGCTCAAATCAATCATACTTAACAATTTTTTTTTATCATAGCATGAATCTTTGATGGTATGTTGCAAGTCTTCACAATATATGACTATGATTATGTTGGATGTGCAAAAATATCAAATTAGTCACAATCATGATCCATAAAATAATGTAAAATGTTTCCTAAGGAAAATGTAGAGAGTGTAAACATGGGAAATGTAATCCTACACTAGAGTAGGTGGACTTGATGTTGATGACATAAAGTTTAGGGAAGTGGTTCATATGGGTATGTGCAGGATCATCATGGAAAAAATAGGGCCTTATGTGGCAAAAACTTTAGAAAAATCAGAGTTAGGCAACTTGACGTAAAAATTTGAATAAGTTATCTATATTATTTCAAAAATACAAGAATAAATTTATCAAATTGGAATAGTTTCTAAACTACTAGGTTTATTTTAAAAAATCAGTGAAATTTTGAAATTTCATGTGATATACTAAATTTTAGGAAAATAAAGCAGGTGTTTGTTTGACCACCCTAACCACAATAAAATGATAATATTTTTTATAAAGTTTTTAGATATAAGAGTGACCTATGTCTCGATGTGATGCATATTTTTGTAATTTTTTCCAAGTAAATAATTAATTATGTTTTTTGATAACTTTAAAAATAAAACTCTCTATCTAACCACCTTAACTTGGTCAAAACTTCATCAAATTCTTTTTTTTTTTTAATTCTATTATTATGTGAAGCATAGAATGTGATGTATGTTCAAATCAAAATATGATACCATTTGAAAGCTATAATTTTTTTCAATCAACCTATCAATTAGGACCTTTAGTTGTAATTCAAATAGAAAATAAATAATTATTTATTAAATTCAAAGTAAAATATAATTTATATTGGTGGAAAGCTGAGAATCTCCTTTAAAACCCTTTTCGTCATCAATTTCGGGTAAAAAAAAAGTCATCAGCCACATACCCTACAAAAACCCATCATATCGCCACTTTTTGGCCCATCATGATCCTGCACATACCCATATATTTATGCAACATCTAGAAAAGCATATAGAGGTGACTTTTTTTAAAGCATTAAAATCCCTTTTTCATAAACTTTTACAATAAAGACACTCTTTCAAATTCAAGAGAGTTCAAACTATTCTCTTTGTATTTTTATAGCATGGTTGCTCTAGAAATATATTTTATGTGATCAAAATGACATGTTTGTAAAAAATGAAAAGGGTAACACAACAAGGATTTTATCTCAAAGATGAAAAATATTTGGGTACAAGTGTATCAATAGTCCACATACTAGAATGCCTTATGATATGTTCCTAAACTAAGATAGCATAAGCTAGGACACCTTTACCAAAAATAGGCATGCTAGAAATGTTTTATAAGTAAACCTAATGAAGCAAGTGTAGCATCATAAATTGTAACCCTTGACAATTTCACACTAATTTTAGCTCCCCCTTATGCCTAGTTTGAATTGTGCTCTTAATTTGCTTGTTTTATGATCATATTAAAAAAGTTAGAGTTGATTGAGAATTATGATTTAATATTTATTTAGTGATACTTAAAGACCCAAAATAGGTTTGGACTAGAGCATTAGTGCCTCTATATAACCTACTTTGGCCCCAATTTAAATATTTCACTATCATTATTTTAAAATTTAAATTTTGAATTCATTTATTGATTTTTGGTAATTAATTTTTGTTGAAATTAAAAAAATTGATATAAATAATTTAAGTTTTTTCACCATTTATACTAACTAATAAATCCTAGCATTTTCTAATGTGAAAATTGTGCATTCTAAAAATAAATGAAAAGTACAATGTTATATGTTGTGGTTGTGTTGTTGATATGTGGTCATTATTGATGTCAACACTATTAGCATTAATATATTTAAAGTTGTATATGTCAAGGATACTGAGAAAATTGTAAAGAAATGAGTTGTAGGTTGTTAGTGCTTAAGTGAAGTTTGGTATGGTGGTATGTTATGTATGTTGAAGATCAAAGGTTGTGGACTAAAGGGTTTCCTGCTGAGTGTATCTAGTCTATCCATGTCGAGTTTTAGAGATCCACATGAAGATTTAATTGAGTTATGAAGATTTTCATTCAGACAGTTTTCTTGTTTCTTTAGTTAGTGTTCCTAATTGAAGATGAGGCTATTTCAGTTAGTTCAGTTGTTGTGGATTCTTCTCTATTGGTTCTTAATGTTTTTGGATGCTTCTAGATCGTGCTCTATCTATGTTGCATGTCTGCATTGATCGTTTTGATTGTGGATGGAAATTTTCTCTTGCGTGTTCATATTTTTCATGTTCCTGGCCGACATGGTGTTGAAGCGTGTTGTGGATCTTCAAGGAGAATTTAATTGAATTTTTTTCATATTGAAGGTTTTGATCTAGGTTCTCACTAAGTTATGGCCAACTTTGGTTGATACACATTGATTAGTATGAATGATTTGGGCCAACAATTATATTCATTTTATTATTTCTTTTTGGCCGACTTATAGCAGTGAAATTTTTTGTTGCAGATATATAAGAGTAGTTGTTTGTTCAAATTGAAGTGTGCAAGCATATGTGTATGTGTGAATAATTTTCTAGTCATTCGAAGGTAGAGCAGAGTGTGAAGAAAAGTGAAGAGTGAAGAAGAGTGAAGAAGAGTGAAGAGTTATTCATGCACTTAACTAGAACTATGATTAGGCATTAGCAAATGCTATTTTATTAGTTCAAATCCCTGCAGATGGCTTTAATCCAAATCCTTTTGTAAGACAGTGTGTCTTCCTTTGTAATTGAGTAGTTAGCTCTAGGTAGTGCACATGAATGCACGTGCATTCCCCATATTTCATTTTCATTATACTTTTAACATGGTATAATATTGTGGACTAACCTCCATCATGGTTTTTCCCCTAATAGGGTTTCCATGTAAAAATCTTGGTGTTATGTGTGATCTGAGAATAAATTTGATAAGTTGGATAAGTTTTGAAGTTTTGGGACAATTGATTCATCCCCCCCTCTCAGTTGTTTGCTCTTGTTTTTCCAACAATTGGTATTAGAGTGAAGTTACTTGGAAGAAGTTTAACAGCTTAAGGTGATCCAAGATGAAAAGTTACAAGAAGGATAGTTC
The DNA here is from genome assembly GCA_007258455.2 of Sequoia sempervirens. Classification (NCBI taxonomy): domain Eukaryota; kingdom Viridiplantae; phylum Streptophyta; class Pinopsida; order Cupressales; family Cupressaceae; genus Sequoia; species Sequoia sempervirens. Next base: position 8,270 of record VDFB02288446.1, on the reverse strand, counting down.
GAGATTTGATGGAAAAAAATACTCTTTGTGGAAGACTCAAATGGAGTGTCATTTGAGATGCATTGGTGAACCCTACTGGAGCATTACAAGTAATAGGTATGTTATTCAATTGAATAGAACATATGTTGAGTATAATATCTAGGCTAAAGATGCTTTGTTGAGTGCTTTGACTTATTCTGAGATGATAAATGTTATGGATTTGAAGATTGCTTATGAGATCTAGAAAGGTTGGAAACCTTGTATGAAGGTGATGATAATGTGAAGATTGCTAAGTTGCATAGCTAGAAAGGTAAATATGAAAGGCTGAGAAAGGGTGATGATGAGAATATTAATAGAATGAACTTGTGTGTGGTATTAGATGTGTTGGTGGAAAGATAGAAGAATATGATATTGTTGCTAAAGAGCTTAGATCCCTGCCTGATTCCTAGAAAGTTAAGGCTAGTGTTATTGAAGAGCTCTGGACTGTAACAAACATAACCAAAGATACATTGGTTGGTAAATTGAATGCTTTTGAGTTGAGTGAATTTGGTGATGCCCTTCCTAAAGTCAAATCTGCATTTAAGGCCACTACTTCTGGAAAAGATAGATAGAGATATGAACTAGGTGAGAGTACATCTAGAAATACATTCAAGTATGAAGATGAAATCAGATAGATTGAAGATGAAGAAAAAGAGATGGAAGAGCTAGAAGCACTTATTATCAAAAGAGTATCGAGAGGAAAAGGTAAGTATGAAGGAAAGTTGCCTCTTAAATGTTTTTCTTGCAATAAGATAGGTCATTTTGCATAAAGGTGTCCGGAAAGAGCTGCTAAACTAGGACATAACAAGCCTAGATTTCAAAAGAAGTGTTACTATGCTACTGATGAAGGTGTAATAGATGATGAATCTGATAGAGATGATGATGAATGGGTATTTATTGTTGTTAGAGAAAATAGTTTTATATCTATTGAATCTGCTAGTTGTTGAATTGAAGAGAAAGATGAATGAATAATTGACAATGGATGTTCACATCATATGACATGAGACAAAAGTATGTTTGTGAGCTTTGAAAAATATGATGGTGGTGTTGTAATATTTGGTGATAATACAGTTGGTGTGATCCATGGAAAATGATGCATTTCTCTTGATGGTAAGCATAATACTGATGATGTTATGTATGTGGAAGGCTTGAAGCATAATCTTTTGAGTGTTGGTCAAATGGTTGATAAGGGATATAATCTTTAGTTCATTGATGGAAAGTGTAGAATATTGAGTTCCGAAAATGTAATTGCATCAGCTACAAAGAAAAAAGGTAATATCTTTCACTTGAATGTTGCTAGTAAAAGTTTTTTGATTGCTCAAGTTGATGTAAGTTGGTTATGGCATAGGAGATTGTGTCATGTTAACTTTGATAATATTGTCAAGATAAGTTCTACAAAAGGCTGTGAGAGATCTACCTAGGTTGGTGAAACCTACTAATGCAATATGCAAGGAATGTATATTGGGAAAGCAAACCAGAATTTCATTTCAGAGTAAAAGACATTGTTCAAATGAATTGTTAGAGCTTGTTCATATTGATCTATGTTGTCCCTCTAAGGTCAGAATTCTATAAGGTTACATGTATTTCATGTTACTCATTGATGATTATTCTAGAATGGTTGGGTTACTTTCTAATTTGCAACTTCACCAATGGTATCATGATGCAAACAAGGTAGTGGAATTCCAAGGACATCAATAAAGTCCAGTCAAAGACAACTTCACCAATGGTATCATGATGCAAACATGTGATTTCTAATTTGGAGATGACAATCCACCTATAAAAGTACAATGAGTAAGTATTATGAATAGGAACAAATGTGACATCATGCATTGAAGAATGCTAATCTGTAAGCTTTGAATTGGCACTTTAATGAAGACCATTTAAACATGGTGGCTCACCTTGAATTGCAAATAACATGGCAACTATATCTTATGAGTTTAATTATAGACCCCTTTTGTAGTTCTTCAAAAGCTATGTAGTCATTGTATATTTTGGAAGCGTGGCCTTTTGCTTATGAAAAAAAATGGAATTCACAAGCTATTTGAAACTACCGAATGCAATTTTTTTTTTTTTGTGAATGGGACAGTGAGAGTCAGTGCTCAAAACTCACAACAAATACACTAATATAGCCTTTAGCAGAAGGTAGGCAGTACGTACCCATCCAGGTGTTGGCTATGAGCATTTCACATTCCTGTGGCTATAGGTGCCATATTTAACAGCAAGATCAATTGTCTTTCAATCTAACATAGGTAAAAACAAGAGTTTGAGGCACATGGGAAAACATACATTAATATAGAATCCTTGATTTCTTTTTGACTTGGCCCCCATTTTGAAATTTTGGGTGTCAATGAAACTCTAGAAGTAGGGGGTACAAATGGATTGTGTTGCTTTTCACCAATCCGTGATCCACACATTGCACGTGCATAGGAATTGATATATAGGTCAAATCTAGAAGGGTATGGGAATTGTAAAGAAAGTAGATGAGGTCCTAGAATTGTCTCTGGATCAGGACAAAGATGTTTAAAAGAAGCCATTTCAAATATTTTACAATACTGTCTTAAATCTTGAATGAAATCTGTATTTCCTCTGTTCAATAGTATCATTTTTCATTACCTTATTTTCGAGGCTTTCAGAGAAAAAAAAAAACTTAAATGTAGAACCGTGAAAACTTCAAACATTAGGTAATAAGTAAATACCAAATCATGATCATATAGATATGCAGAACCGTGATAACTTCAAACATTGGGTAATCAGTACACACTAGTTAAGAGTTAAACAGACAGCTATGCAATTTTGAAATTTTATAAATAGTGAAGATTGGTTATAAGACATGTGCATATTGTAAGAGACAAGATTTTAAATTTATAGACTAGATTATTTAGGATTTTTATTTTATTGATATTGTCACCTTAAGGGCCATGTATCATTAATAGAGTTGAAGACTAGAGTCCTCCATTATACTTAATCTTTAGGCTACCTTATTCAATTTATCACAGGTGTCTGGATTTGACTATGCAATGATAAAATTCACACAAACAAATCCAGAAATCTATGATAAGTTGTTATTATAATTGTGCAAACTTCATGCTTTTAACATTGTTGTAATGGCTCATTCCTAGATATATAGTTTTATTATAATATGCAATAAAATATATAGTTTTACTATAATACAAATTAAGCACAACTTCCCCACATATACACATAATTTACTTAATTTTTCTTTATTAATCAATGGGTTGTGTATACAGTGTAAGAATTGAGCTTGAAACAAGTCTCATGCCTCTAAAGTTGCTTTTCCATTGTGAAATGGAAAACAAGGCAGTGGAATTCCAAGGACATCAATAAAGTCCAGTCAAAGATTATGTCCGCATTCCTCGATGGAGAGAAAGTCTCGAGCGGATAATATCAGATGTGGCTACATTTAAATTTCTATTTCATTGCTTGTTGGAATGTGGGTCAATATAAATGAATTGTCTACAGTAAAGAAAAAGCAACTTGTTGATTGGCATTTCATTGGTTGTTGGAACTTGGAATGCGCATGTGTGGATTTACTATTATTATTTTAAATACTTTATATTTCTAAATGCTATATTTTATTTTGGTAGCTAGTTAATATGCAACATTATACTCAACTCAATAATTTATTTTTACTTATATCTAAAGGCAGTGAAGATATAAAATTATATGTAAGTAATTATGTTAAAGAATACAATCCAATTTTTGTATAGAATCATTTGTCAAAATATGCATGTATCAAAATATTTCATTAAAAATAAAAATAACAAAAATATGCAAATTTCACTAATTGTTCTACAAGAACAAACAAATATACATTTAAGTTTTGTCAATTTAAATTTGTCATTGAAAAGTTAGGGGTATCGATTTTTTAATTGGTAAGGAGTTATTTTTTATACTTTCCATCTATACCTATTCAGTATCCCTAACTTTCCAACCATGAATTAAAATTTGACAAATCCTAATCATATAATTGTTTGAATTCCTTGAACAATTATAATTACAAATAATGTTCATTTTCAAAAATAAGAAAACCATGATTAATGGTATGTTTAGATGGATTAACAATTAGAAACTATATAGTATTTATACTTTAAGATTCAACCCATTCATAAAATTTTTCAAATTATTATTCAATGAAATATGGAGGTTCTAATTGTTGGATAGAGTCGCAACTAACTTTCTATTCATGGAAATTTTCAAAAGAGCATATATGTTTTTATTGTCAATTGACAAAGTCTTTACAATATAAAATATCACAAGAGTGTATAGCAAAGTGAGACATATATTTTATTTTTCTATACCTAATAAAAATCTTCAAGTGACACAAGGTGAACTAATCAGAACCCAAGCTGAGAAAACTTAAGCAAATGTCTCATATTTTCAAGAATAATGAAATTTTATGTAGTTGGAGGTGTTTCCATAGAAAGCTAGGAATGTTGATAAAATTGAAGTGGATGAATCATATCTTTATAAATAGTGGAGTTTCTTGTGGTTGAAGATGTCACTACAAAAAGAGAGAAAAATTAATTCAAATTGTAGATAATTCTTGACTATTTCAAAGCTAATAACATTTTACAAGATAAAATATAATTAATAGCTCTATCAATATGCTTCATCTCATCATCATTTTCCATTTGATAAGCCTAAGAACCCAATGCAATTTGCACTTGGGTAGCAACAATTTCCAATTGAAAGAACCACTTAGAATTGAATCCTCCTACCTAGGTCTTAGGAACTTCCTCCACCACTTCATTAGATATGAATACATGTTATTCTTGTTCATATATAGCATCATTTTTCTATATTGGAATAACATTTAGGTCTTCTACTACTAACCTTCTTTCCCAATTTCTTTGGATTGTTTCCAATTGAGAGAAATATTTATCACACCCACTTGACTTTTTTCGCACAAATTCCTTCTTAGCCCTAGTTACAATCTTAGTTCCAATTGTTCTCTTAGTCCCAATTGGTATATATTATTATCAATGAATTTCAAAATACTTGATGAATATGACATGAATGAAGGACTTGGGATTTCTTGTTGTGCTAGAAAAAATTAACAAAGTAAATCATCCTAGAATAGCTTAATCTTAATACAAAAATGAACCTTTTAGGACCAAAATTATAAATTAATACAATTTCAAATTGGGCCCAAATTCCAAATATTGTGTAGCTCAATCATGAAAAGTATTCATTAATGTGCATGTAATAAAAAATAATAATGTTGAAGCTCATGGATTTTGATGATCATATTCTAAACATGAGAAAAATAACTAATTGAATCTCAATACTTTCACAAATTGAGATTTCAAATCTAGTTTTATATCTTATACAACTTAACATTCAACTTTGGGCTGAGTTTTATGAGCTCTAAATCTTTGAATATCAAACTGTGAAATGATTTTCTATCTTGTCTACAAACTTTGAGATTCTAATGAATCAAAATTTTGTATCTAAAATCCATATTCTTTAAATGTAAATTTCCTTGATCTTCATGATTGAAATAAATTTATATAAATTTACAATTAAATTTTAGGCCTAAAAATATTAATCTCAATGTTTCATTTTCTTTGTGTGAATTATTCAATTTCTAGAAATAAGCTTGTTGTATTGGATTTGAAAAGGTCCCTTTGGATAATCTAGATTTTGGATGATTTGATCAAACTAATGTATAATGACAATTCAAACTTCAGGAGCACATAGAAATATATTCTTACAGGGTATGTGCAGGATCATGATGGGCCAAAAAGTGGCAATATGATGGGTATGTGGCTGACGACTATTTTTTTACCCAAAATTGATGAAATGAAAAGGGTTTTTAGAGGATATTCTCAGCTTTCCACCGATATAAATCATGCTTTACTTTGAATTTAATAAGTAATTATTATTGATTTTCTATTCAAATTACGACTAAAGTCCTGATTGATAGGCTGATTGAAAAACATCTATAGCTTTCAAACAGTATCACATTTTTTGAATCCAAAACATGTGTCACATTTTATACTTTGCATACTATAGGATTAAAAAAAGAAAAAATGAATTTCATTAAGTTTTGACCAAGTTAAGGTGGTCAGACATACGATTTTTTATATTTTTTAAAAAGTTGTAATAAAAAAATCATAATTAATTATTTACTTGGAAAATTACAAAAAAATATATGCATCACATCAAGGCATGAGTCCTCTACTTATATCTAAATTTTATAAAAAAATATTATCATTTTATTGTGGTTAGGGTGGCAGATAGACACCTACTTCTTATTTTTTCCCTGAAATTTAATTACCACTACATTGAAATTTCAAATTTTCACCAAAAAGATTTTTTTTTAAAACATACCTAGTAGTTTGGAAAATACATTCAATTTGCTATAGATTCTATTGTTACACATTTTTGAAAAAATATAGATAACTTATTCAAATTTTTACGTCAAGTTTCCTAACTCTGATTTTTCTAAAAAATTTGCCACTTAAGGGCCTGTTTTTTCCATGATGATCCTACACATACCCTATAATGGATCACTAATACCTTCTCTCCCTCATCTACCTTTTCCCTAAAGTCACAACTCAAATATGAACATCAAATATGCAAAATACTAAAGTTAAATCTATGTGGAATATAGTTAAATATAAGTTAAATATAAAACTTTGAGGTATTTCCATATTATACTTTGGACTAAAACCAGAAATTAAAAGTTGCAAATTTCTCTCAAGATCCATAATCTAAGGCTAGGTCAACTCTATAATCAAATTTAACTCAAGAAATTCCAATAAATATTTAAATCTATCAAAACACCAATTCGTGTTGAATTTTGAAAGATAGGAAGGCATGGGCTAGTGCCAATCAAGAGGCTAACAATACAAACATATTGCCATTCAAAACATCATATATATAAGGCAAGTCTCATCCCATCTTCTCAATTACATTCGAGCTCAAATCAAGCATACTTAACATTTTTTTATCATAACATGAATCTTTGATGGTATGTTGCACCTTCATAGTATATGACTATGATTATGTTGGATGTGCAAAAATATCAAATTAGTCACAATCATGATCCATAAAATGATGTAAAATATTTCCTAAGGAAAATGTAGAGAGTGTGGACATGGGAAATGTACTCCTACACTAGAGTAGGTGGACTTGATGTTGATGACATAAAGTTATGGGAAATGGTTCAGTTATTAATGCAACATCTAGAAAAGTATATAGAGGTGACTTTTTTGAAAGCATTAAAGCCCTTTTTCCCAAACTTTTTCATTAAAGACACTCTTTTAAATTCAAGAGAGTTGGAACTATTCTCTTTGTATTTTTATAGCATGGTTGCTCTAGAAATATATTTTATGTGATCAAAATGACGTGTTTGTAAAAAATGACAAGGGTAACACAACAAGAATTTTATCTAAAAGATGGAAAGTATTTGGGTACAAGTGTATCAATAGTCCACATACTAGAATGCCTTATTATTTATTCCTAAACTAATATAGCATAAGCTAAGACACCTTTACCAAAAATATGCATGCTAGAAATGTTTTATAAGTAAACCTAATGAAGCAAGTGTAGCATCATAAATTCTAACCTTTGACAATTTCACACTAATTTTAGCTCCCCCTATGTGCCTAGACCCAATTGTGCTCTTAATTTGCTTGTTGTATGATCATATTGAAAAAGTTAGAGTTAATTGAGAATTATAATTTAATATTTATCTAATGATACTTAAAGACACAAAATAGGTTTGGACTAGAGCATTAGTGCCTCTATCTAACCTATTTTGGTCCTAATTTAAACATTTCATTATCATTATTTTAACATTTAAATTTGGAATTCATTTATTGATTTTTGGTAATTAATTTTGCTTGAAATTAAAGAAATCCTAGAATTTTTTAATGTGAAAATTATGCATCCTAAAAGTCAATCAATAGTAGAATTAGTAGGATTATAGCAATAATATTTTAGTCAAGCATCTAGCTAGCAATGCATCAATTTTCTATGTGAGTTTATTCATTTTTAATGTCCATTTGTTTTGTGAGGACTAACACTTGCAGGATTTCAAATCAAGATTCTAATTCTCCTTGAAGGTGATGAGTTCAATGACTTTAGTTCATCAAGGGATGTAGATATAACTGGTAAGTTGCAACACTTCTCAATTATAATTCTTCTATCCATTTATCTCATATCAACCTAGGGAAAGCACTCTTTTACATCATCATAGCCTTTGTGGATGTAGAAATACCAAA
>VDFB02288445.1:0-17024 GCA_007258455.2 Sequoia sempervirens | reverse complement strand
GTTTTCATCTTTCACAACGATTCTTTTTGTTTTCTAGAACTTGATTAAGAATACATGTGTATCTCTCAAAAATGAAAAAAGGACCACTTACTCTCCTCTAAAATTGTTATATAGATTACAATCCTAATAATGGATCACAAAGTATGATGCAAAAATTCGCAAACAATCAAATCCAAAAACAACAAGAAGAAGCAATATGTATTGTGGAAATCTTATATCCTTAATAGATTACCATATTTAAGGTTGTTCCCTTTTTATTTGTATATTTAATTTGTGTGATTTAATTTGATAAAGTAGTTTTACAAATACATGGCATGCTTAAAGTTTATGGTGTCAAAACATCATATCTTCTTGATCCAAGCTTCAAACTCTTGTTTGCTACTATCTCATACAATCTCCTAATTCTATTGAAATGAATGTCTTTTCTAACATCCTCAATATTTTCAGACATGTTGGAATAGATGAAAATTCCATTAATATAACTAGAAGATATGTAATCATCTAGATCTTATCGAACACACATGTAACACAAAAGATTACTAGATTTTCATAAATCTTTTCTAATTCTTTAGATCATTCAAAAATATAAGAGAAGAGAAAATAGGGATTCATAATTTCTTGTAAAAGAAAACTCTAATCTTTCAAACAAGAATTCTAGTATTTAAGAACTATCAAAACATGAGCTATAATATCATGTTAGAAATATGGAAGTAGATGGATAACCCAAAAAAATTGAAGAGAGATTTAAACCATAAATTGTAATCCATAAACAAAAATAAGATAATGAATCTACATCAAGGGCTCACAAGAGAAGCTATTGAGTTCATTGAAGAAGAAGAAAAAAATATACTATAAATGACTTTATAGTTTCCAAATCCAACGAGGATGAGGATAACACATAGAAACAAAAAACAAGGGATTATTTATTCAAGTTTGAAATTCTATGAGGATAAAAAAAATAATCTCATGAAAGAAGGAGAACATGCAACTTGAGTGAATTTAATAAACATGTGCAATATCATAGTTAAAATAGGCATAACCAAAGTAATAAAAATTGCACACTAACAAATTAAAACAAAAGAAAACTTTGTCTCCAAGTACAAACTCTCTAAGAGTTTACATTACTTATCCACATAACTTTTAATTCCATCAATGACTTCTTTCAATATATGCTTGATTAGCTTAACTTTTCTTTTAATGACACTAATAAAATAAAACACAAATAATAAATTATTTATATACTATCAAAAACTACCAAAATAATATATATATAGTATTTTAAAAATGATATATTAAATTAAAAAAATGTTGATTGATTGTAATAAGAATTAATATAACTAGCACTTGCATCTAAAGGAGGTTGAAGGAATGAGACGATAGAATACTATATTTATGTTAATATGCTAGAGTGTATGTGTTTGTGCATGGGCGTGTATGGGTGTCATATGCTGTAAATTTTAGTTGTATGTGGTTAGATTAAACAATTAATAGTATGTGCTAAATAATGGAATGAAATAAACTTAGATAAATCTAGATTTTTTTCATACAAATTTAAAACATAAAGCAATGCAACTTAAGAAAGAAAGTTGCCATCAAATTGACAAGAAACATTGCAAATGGAAATAGAATGTTTCCATCTAGTTAGAAAATCAATGTTTATCTGGATTTTACATGATAAGTGAGATTTTGGATGTTCTTACCATTAGATGGCAATTGGTTTACTATTAAACGACACCTAAAACTTGTTTTCCAATGACTCAATAGTAGTTTGCAGATGTGAAACTTGTTAAGACTCAGATCTCACAATATATGTAACCTATGACTAATTAAATATATTAATACTACTTTTTTAGATATTAAAATCAACCAATAAAAAATCATTTTATATAAGATACCCTTAAATTTCTTTTAAAAAAACTTCTTTTAAAATATTCATAATCTCATTTACAACCACAAATTTTTTAATTAAAACTCAGTTACTAGTAATCATCATCGTCACCACCACCACCATTATATTCTTCATCGTATTCTAAATAGGCAGACATATCATCATAATCATAAACACCACTATTATGCTCCTCTTCAACATTAATCTCATTCTCATCCTCAACACGCCCATAGTGGACCAGATCTTCCTCTGAATATTCGCTTTTGTGAAGGCATAATTGAGTAAATAAGCTTTGCAATATGTGGAGGGTTTTCCTTTCTTCGCCTGCCTTCACTCCCATTAAAAACGCCTTCTCTATATTACTAGATAATGGAATCCAGGAGTCACTTTCTAACAACCTTTCTTCATTAAATCACACACATATAGATCCGATCTGCACCATCCCTAAAGAAATCTATGTGTCTTAGGGGAAGATACTTGTCAAGAATCATCCTGGTCTCATTTGAAATGTCGGCCCCTATCACATGAGAATCCTGAAGCACAGAGCAAAAGATGAATGTACTGAGCGAATGATGGGTCTTATGAAACGAATGGATCATCTCATTTACTATTTTCTTGCAATCCATTATATTGTTTCCCTTCCAGTCTATTTCACAGAAACCATCCACCATAGACAATGTGTCGCCAATTTTATCTGAGTTAAAATATGACATGGGCGATCTCCTCCTGTGGCCAAATGCAAATTCATCTTTTTCATCTTCATTTGCGATAAAATCTGACATGGCCGATCTCCCCACTAGAGTTGTAAACTCCGACGGCAATCTCTGAAATCACAGTACTCTCTCTAAATTATTTTCAATGGTATATATGGAAAATCGAGAACAGAACAATTAGAAATACATTATTCAGATGCAACTGTTCCAAAAATTTAGAAAATCGCAACAGAAGGACCAAATTAAAAGGAAAAATAATGTCTACGTTCAATACCTGCAACCTTTCAACGCAACTTATTATAGGACTATCTGAAATAATCATCTCCTTCAGTCCTTTCAATTCTTCAATACCCCTTATTTTCTGCAGCTTCGGACATCTAGCAATGGTAATGGTCTCCAGGCGTATTAAAAATTCAATGCCTTCTATACTCTGTAGCCTTGGAAGACCTCCAATGCGGATTCTCTTCAACTCTTTCAATTCTTTAACACAAATTACACCCTCCAGCTGTGTACATTCCTGAATCCAAATTCTATCTAATCCCTTCAATTGTTCAATAGCTTTTACATTCTTCAGCTCCGGACAATGCGCAATCCAGATCCACTTCAATCCCTTCAATCTTTCAATAGCTGATATATCCTGCAGCTTCCCACAACGGCTAATATAGATCCTCTTGAGACAACCACCACTCCCAAAATTTGGCAACTCTCTGATAGTCCGGCATAATTTTATACGGAATATTTCAAGTTGTAGCAGATCATCGCACACTACTTTTCGTAACTCTCCACATTCCAACAGCACCAGACATTCCAGTGTGGTTACCCTTGTTAAATCCAGTTCAATTAGATCTGGCATGGAATAAAGCTTAAGAAATTTAAGGGTGGGACAGAACTGTCCACTAATTGAGACCACTGTTGTTTTTAATGCGTGACACAGAGTTATGGCTTCAAGGCTTCCCATACGAAACCGATCATTAGTTGTCTCTCCCCTGTTTCTTAAAGAGAACTCCCCTTCTACCTTAAAGCAATTCAACCATAAAGTTTGCAGATTGGTGAGTTCTCTTACAGATTCTAGCAAGCAATTCCATTCAATATTCAATATTCAATAAATCGAGAACAGAACAATTAGAAATACATTATTCAGATGCAACTGTTCCAAAAATTTAAAAAATCGCAACAGAAGGACCAAATTAAAACGAAAAATAATGTCTACGTTCAGTACCTGCAACCTTTCAACGCAACTTATTATAGGACTATCTGAAATAATCATCTCCTTCAGTCCTTTCAATTCTTCAATACCCCTTATTTTCTGCAGCTTCGGACATTTAGCAATGATAATGCACTCCAGGTGTATTAAAAATTCCATGCCTTCTATACTCTGTAGCCTTCGAAGACCTCCAATGTAGACTTTCTTCAACTCCTTCAATTCTTTAAAACAAATTACACCCTCCAGCTGTCTACATTCCTGAATCCAAACTCTATTTAATCCCTTCAATTGCTCAATAACTTTTACATTCTTCAGCTCTGGACAATGCGCAATCCAGATACACTTCAATCCCTTCAATTTTTCAATAGCTGATATATCCTGCAGCTTCCGACAACGGTTAATATAGATCCTCTTGAGACAACCAACACACCCAAAATTTGGCAACTCTCTGATAGTCCGGCATAATTTTATATGGAACATTTCAAGTTGTAGCAGATCATTGCACACTATTTTTCGCAACTCTCCACAGTCCAGCAGCACCAGACATTCCAGTGTGGTTACCCTTGTTAATTCCACTTCAATTAGATCTGCCATGGAATAAAGCTTAAGAAATTTAAGGGTAGGACAGAACTGTCCACTAATTGAGACCACTGTTGTTTCTAATGCGTGACACAGAGTTATGGCTTCAAGGCTTCCCATTCGAAACCGATCATTAGTTGTCTCTCCCCTGTTTCTTAAAGAGAACTCCCCTTCTACTTTAAAGCATTTCAACCATAAAGTTTGCAGATTGGTGAGTTCTCTTACGGATTCTAGCAAGCAATTCCATTCAATATTCGATTGCATGATCTCATAGCCAAACTCTAAGCGCAAACTTTCCAGATGTTTGAACATTCCAAACGAACTCACAAGTTTGTTTAAATCACTCAATAACATATTTTTAAGATTGGAGTCTGAAATATCCATATTCGAAAAGTCGCCAAATAGCTCTTTCAACTTGAGTAGAACCTGGAATTTACAATCAATTTGTTCAAACTGCTTGATTTTTTCAATAATAAAAATCTTACAAGAACGAACTAATTGAATGTTGATGTTACCAAAATTTAATTTTTGATCAAGAAAAAACATATACCTGGCCATCCCTTTGCCACAATCTCGCAGGTGATACTCCCTGAAGACTTAAGGTGTGCAAATTTTGTAGAGGAATCCATTCTGGAATATATGGATAATATCCACAATAAAATTTAAGTTTAAGCCATTGCAAATCGGTTGATGTCTTTGAACTCCCCAGAAAATATGTCATATAAAAACCACTTTCAGGGTCGTGAATAAGACTGGAACATCTGAAACTTTTTCCTTCGGACCCAGCCAAGGTGTCTTGGAATCCCTTGATTTCGCTCGTTCGGATCTAAATTCAAATTTCTTTGTAGTTAGAAAATGTTCAATCTAAGTTACGCATAAATGTTACAGAAAATAAACCATTTCCAACTAGGACATGAACTTCAGGCCGTAGGAAAAACATACAAGATCTTCAAAACGCCACAGCCGACGAGCATGGCTCATTTCATTATCTGCCATTTCTCTCCCCAAGTCGCGGAGGTGGTCATGCATTTTCAAAACAAATGTTGACTCATAATAGCAGATCGTAGAGGGAAGATACCCATTACTGTGGTCATGCACCCGATCAAAATAAGTTTGCACTTCAACGAGGCACTTGTCTTTGAGAGTCTGAAGTGCATGTTCGGCTCTCCACCCTGAAGCCTTCCATATACTTATGGCACTGCTTACATCTTTATCTATGAAAAAACATGCTATGTCCATAAATATCTGTTTTTGATCCTCTTCCAGAGCATCATAGCTTATTTTAAGCGTATCTTTTATGTCTCTGTGTAGACTTGCCTTAACAACACCTAATTGTAACTTCCAATAAGCCTTGTCACTGCCAAAAACATGCCCGCCCATTACTCGAAGAGCAAGAGGTAAACCTCCACACGCTTCCACAAAGCTGTCTACCAAATTCTCAAATCCACTTTTACAAGATTGTCTATGGAACGCATGCAGGCAGAAGAGCTCTTTGCTATTCTCTGCATTCATTTTTTTCATCTTATAACGAACTGTCACTCCCACCTTTATAAGAAGTCTCTCGTCACGGGTTGTAACAATTACCAAACTGTTGGGATTGAGAGCATGCATGGGTAGCAGGGCATCTAATGGTCAGCATCGTCTATAACTATAAGGAACCTTGATTCGTGGCTCCCTTGAAGGTCATGCTCGATGTTGACGATTCCTTCTTCTATACTAGAAAATGAATGATGATTTCCAGGAAACAGATCATTCAGAAGCTTACTTTGCAGAGAAGTGAGCGCACCTTTGACATCATTTTCCCGCACATCAAACAAAATGGTTGATCCACTAGATTCTGAATTTTTGCGATTGAACAAATCTTTGGCGAGAGTGGTCTTGCCAGATCCTCCCATCCCAAAGATGCCAATTATTTTATCTCTCATCTGCCCATTTCTCTCACAGTGGCTGTGGAAATCTTTCACAAGTTCATCAAGTTCGACAGCATATTTTGCAACTTGAAAAGGAATTTTTCTCTTTTGCTTCTCTTTAACCACAGCGCACACGATGTCATTGCACACCTTACACAGATCGCTGAAAATAGAAAAAGAAAAAACAAAAATATAATTAAAATAAGGTTGCAAGTAATTGAGTTTTTTCTTTTTAAATTGATAATATTAAAAAATTATATTGAATTAAAAAAAGGCCTACGGGACAATACAACATAAGAAGCCAGAGTCTTGAAAAGCAATGCATAGCAAGAAGCAGAAGTATAACAAGACTTGTACAATGAAAAGGAAGAGAACAAGTGGTATATTTGCCACAACAGAACCAAATGCAATTTCCGAACTGGACTGCCTGTAACCCCACATATTTCCAATTAATCTTCAGAACTGTAGGGAACTTCAATCCAGAAATCCCAATTCAGGCTATAATGTCTACAACACCAAGATCTGGAAGTTAAAACAAACAACAGCCATGTAGAGGGAGATATGGGACGCAATTGCATAAGGAACTCCTTGCCCAAACACAGCAATTCCAAAGCTTAAAGGCAGAAAATCTCCACCCCCGCTAAGAAAATAAACAACCCAAATCAGAGTCTTCAGATCAGAATGGAAGCAATTTAATTCCTTCTTGTGAAAGCTCTAAAAGTCGTGCCCAAGATAGAAGTAAGCCAAAAGAATGTAATGACGCTGGCCAAAGTAAGAAAATCAGGGTTATCTTTCGAAATCGAATTATAAATCCTAAAAAATCCCCTGTACGACGGAAGGAATTTAGAAACACCACAAACAGTTCCCTTTAAACCACTTCAGAACTTAAACGGAAAGAGAGGAGCCATTGGTAAGTGGCCAAAAGGCGAAAAAAACCTCTCCGGACAAGAATAAAAGATATTCAAATCAAATAAAGTATAAAAAAGGCCCAAAAAACCTCTCCGGGCAAGAATAGAAGATATTCAAATCAAACAAGTATAAGCTGTCCAAACCACACTTGAATTAAAAAATACTATAAAATACTCTGCAATAGTCGAATTTAGGGAAACTTACAAGAATGAACACTATTGAGATATTTGGGTCTCAAAATATGGATCCAGGATTTATATGTGAGATATAAATCTCTACACCAACTTAGCCAACAGAGTTTCACCAAAAGTTTTAAACATCTTTAATCCCTAAGCGACCCTTTTCTCTACTTACACAGATTTTACTCCAGGCTAACAAAGAAAGTCCAAAATGATTTCTTGAAGCTTTCCAAAGAAAGTCCCTCATTACATAGTTGATTTTAATGATAACTGGTTTTAGACTAATTAAACTAGCTCTTAGAAAAGAAAATTTAACAAAATATATGGATGGAAAGCATATGGGGATGTCTTACTCATTCTGTTTGCTGAGTTGGTAGCCCTTGAGCCATGAAATGTTCTTCAGGGATTCTTCCCACTGTTGAATGTCATGTTTAGGATATCTGTCCTTCTCTTGGTGTTTGGAAAATGCATCTGCAACTCCATTTTTGATGTAGCGGAAGTCTGAAGGCTCAACATTGTAAAACAAGGGAATAATTCTAGCTTTGGTTTGAAACATTAAAGCAAGCTCAGCTAAGCACCACGCAGACTCTGCATATCGCAGTGATAAGATGGCTATGTGCACTGTGGCAGAGGATATGGCATTCTTTATGGCACAAGGAATAAAATCTCCCAGTTCAGTCTCTGGATGATCTAGATATGCCCGGATCCCAGCTTGCTGTAGAGAATCGTAGAGCTGCTGAGCCAGAGTTGTTTTGACGTCTGGGCCTCGATGGTTGATGAATACATCATACTGTTTTGCAGTCAAGGAGGATTTTATCTTTTTGTTGGGAGGTTCAAGTACCAAAAATGGATCGTATTTCAAAGGGGAAGCCATTAACAAAAAAATGATGCTCTGGTGAAAAAGCAAATAAATGAAGAATGGATATTATAAGCAAGAGTAGAGGGAGAGGGAGAGGGAGAGGGAGTGTATATGTTGAAACAAGGAATTCAGTGCTTCAGGTATGTATTGAAGAGGACTAATTTCTCCCGTTTTTTCTCAGACTGAGTATTAAATACAGAAGTTCCTCCCAAGCGTTCAAACTTAGCATTTAAAATAGAAGTTTCTACCACAGACCTTCAGTCTATTTTTCTACGCATGTGCTTTGAATATGGAGAACTCCAGATGGTTCTAAGACCTCTTTGAATAGAGGCACTTCAACTTATAATCGATGAATCAATCAATAAAATCTGCCTTTCTTTTTTTTGTTTTCTCTGCCCGTTATTATGAAGAGAAATAGCCGATAAACCATTGACCCGAAGTCTACGTAGTGTGTGCTTCCACGTTAATAAGCAAGAAAAGGGTGAAATCAGTCGCCTAGTCAACGAAGACAAAAGTCATTGGCTCTGTTTACTCTGATTCACATGATTCTCACTCAGTGAAATTTGAAGGCAGAGAAAACAAATTAAAAGAAGACAGATTTTATTGATTGCTTCATCGATTACAAAATGTCTCTATTTCATCTGGAGTTCTGCATATTCAAAGCAGATGCGTAGAAAAAAAAAATTAAAAGGAAGATAGATACTATTGATTGCGTCATCAATTACAAAATGCTTCTATTTAAAGAGGTATTAGAACCATCTCGAGTTCTGCATTTCAAAGCACATGCGTAGAAAAAACAAAGTAAAAGGAAGACAGACTTTATTGATTGCTTCATGATGATGCTTATCATCCATAACTAGTTGTTTAGAAAGTTACTATTTTTTTTATTTTTCACTTGTTTTGAAAGTTAAAAAAGGTAAGAAAAGAGATGAGTCCCGTTACATTCTAATTTTCTAGCTGTTTCCATTTTTCATTGCCTTCAAAAGTTCAAAAAATGTAAGAAAGATTAATCGCATGAATTATTGTTGCTGTGTGTGTTGCTTAATATTCGTGATAGGATTATGGATAATATTTCACAATTTAGGGTTTCCCATGTTAGAATTTTATTGACTATGATTCACAAATTTTTATGCCATTATTTATGCAGAGGTTGGATGCGATTTTTCTGACATCTTTTCATGTTTTAGGTTGCAGGTTTGGGGCTCTTGGTAGCTGACTATGTTCCCCTGAAACATCTCCACTCTCACATTTTTCCTCACACTTTGGACGATCTCTATATGCCACTATAAACCTCCTTTATTCTGACTCACATGATTCTCACTTGCTAGAATTAAGAAGAAATAGGCAATTCATTATTGAGAGGAGGCAAAAATATATACTCAAGAAAGGTTAGTAAATAATCAATTGGACCAAGTGTATCAGACCTAATTAATTGTAAAGACTAATTTTCTTCATTTTTGTGAGCATCACTTAAATGCAATTAGAGCTAAGTGGACCATTCATTATCATGAGAGATGTGTTCTTGTGAACCAGTACTCATGAAACATGGGTCAATGAGTTCGACTTGTAAAACTACACAGTTGAATCTTGATATCAATATCACAATTTCTTCTAATATTTCAAAAGTAGATGGAGGAAAGGAACATTCATTTCCTATTTTTTTTTCTTCTTGATTGATTTTCCTTCACCTCAAAAAAGGATAAAATCATAAATGACAAACTTTGGGCAATAAAAAGTGTAAGACTATCAACCATAAATTTGTTGGTAAATTTTGATGTACTCAATTTCCAAATTAAAAAAAAACTAATCTAGATCTATCTCTACTACCTCCCAGAAGAATATTGGGACCCAAAGATACTCAAATGCATCAACAACTCTGTGGGAAAATTCACATGTGAAGACACATTTTGCATAAGTGTTGTGTATATAAAGACATCATTGTAAGAGTCTTGCATATAAGGACCACATGTTAGATGAGTATAAAAGGGACACAATTATTTCTCCTCTCACAAGAATTAGTCATTAGTCCTAACCTACTAGAACAAGGTATCAAAAATAATCATTTTGGCCTTTAATATCAACTTCACTATCACTAGTCGCCACAAATGCACCTATTATTATAGTCACACACATGCTTATATCAAACAAAAGAAAAATCCAATGCTTATCATAGAAGCACTCATTTCCACCACTTACATTAACATTCATTGCTACCTTTATCTTTGTTTGATAAAATTGTTAACTCAACTTATTAGCTTCACTAAGGATTTTTTAACAAATTGTCTAGGGAACTTTGAAGTGCATGTGAATCCTAGAATGATCATGTAGCTCAATGTATGTAACACTCAAAAAAATGCATGTAAAGTAAATATTTAAACACATAAGAATATGGAAAGGGGTTCATATAAAGTGATGAATTTTGTAACAAGTCATCATGTAGGTTAATTATTTGTCATGCACTCTCCATAGGAAACTACAAAACAAAGGAAAAATATGTAAAAAGTATTTTCTATAAAATATTTAGAAAGAAATACAAACTAAATCTCAATGTCAATAATCATAAGATGGAGAGGAGAAATTCTAGCTATATGAAAAGTGGTAGTGATCTTCCTCATTGGGTGATCAATAGAGGTGCATGGACTATTTTTACCTTGGAGCACATTCTTGGAAGATAATGTAAATATCATGTTAGGTTATATTGGAATTTCATGTAATACTGGAAAGGAGTACTATTTCCTCCTAACATGTTTTGTTAAAAAATTATCCTTCATTTTTCATGGAGCACTGTAATGACAAAAGGATGAGCTTCAATTTTAAATTTTAAAGTTAAAAATTTCCCTCTTCTTTTTAATTTTATGAACCAATTTAAAATGTTTGTATGACATGTTGTATGTCTTGGTATTTAATGGCATCTAATGTATCATCAATTCATATTAAAAGGAAAAATGTAAGTATTTTTAACTTAATTTGAAGAGAATACATGTTGCAAATTATTTGATCTACATATATTATAAAAGAGTAATAGTGTGTAAAAAAAGCTTAGAATGAGAGAAATATAATAGAAACAATGACACAATGAGAGATTAATATACCCTAAGAAAAATAATAAGAAAAGAGAAAGAATGAGGGAAAAATAATAAAAATAACTATAAATAGTAAGAACACAAGCATATCTCCTTTCATTAAAAGAGTATAAAAAGAGCATTTCTCCTCACAAGAATCAATCATCATTGCTAATATGCTAGAATATGACATCAAAAATAATCAAATTGGCCTTCATTATCAACTTCAAAATTGAAAGTCACAAAAAAGGAATCCATCAACTATATCCACATATTTTCTTGCATCAAACAAACTAAATTTTTATTGCATTTGAAAAATCAACACAAAAAAATGAAAATATGACACCTATAGATTTGGTTAGAGTAGGTAAAGTGAGTATTAAACCATGCATGTCCACTAAAATTTTCATATGTATTTCTCTTAGCTAGTTTCAGAGGCTTTTTTCTTCACTCCTATTGATTTAGAGTCTTTATAGAGTCCTCTTAAAATATATTATTTGTATATTTGACAGGATCACCCATGTGGGCTTTTTTAGAAATTTTCATTAACTTTCTCTTTGTCTCCCATGATTCATTTTGATCTTTGATATTGGATGTAATGAGATTTCATATTATCAATTGTCATTTACTTTATAATCCACCTTTTCTAATGGACCTTATTTTGAATACTCTAAGAATATGTACATTACAACCTCTTACAAGATAATCTTGCAATTTCTGGGTTGTTTTGGTATAATTTATTGGGGTGTTATTATTGTTGTGAATATGCATTGTTGAAGTAGATCACCTTGGTTAAATTGTATGAATTATGAATTCAATTTTATATTTATTTTAATTAAGATTCCATCATTACTTGATTTTATTTGTGACTTTTTATTGATTATGTACATATTCAAAACACATAAAAGTGTTCAAAACTCTTGATGAAAGAGGAATCAACATATTAAATAATCTATGCATATACCAAAGATAGCTAAGAAAAGCATATAGCAAAGGAATTATTAAACAAGACTCTCACCTAGGTGACTTGGTCCTTCATGAAAATCCATAAAACCCAAATGATAAAAAGGAAATTTAGGGAAAATTTTAACTCAATTAAATTCTTTCTTTCATCATCATTTCTTAGTATATCACCAATACAGTTGGTATTTCAACTCCCCAATACAGTTGTTCTTTCAACTCCCCATTGAAAAATAGTGAAAGATCTATCTATAATCATGCACCAAAATGAAATTATTATTGACTATTATATAGGAGGAGGGTACTTATTTTTTGATCATTATATCTCTCATTCCTCTTTTAACTTAGGAGATTCACTATACTAAAAATGCTATGTAGGGGAAAGTAGCTTAACATGCATTCTTTCACAATTGAACATTGTCATATATTAATTCTTTGCACCTTCATGCTTCAATACTGATAACATTACACATTTATTATCATAGGACTATTTGAAATAATGATCACCTTTAGTTTTTTCAATTCTTCAATACCCCTTATTTTTTGTAGCTTCAGACATTTAGCAATGATAATGCACTCACGGTGTATTCAAAATTGAATGCCTTCTATACTTTATAGCCTTCGTGGAAAACCAATGTAGATTCTCTTCAACTCCTTCAATTCTTTAAAATGTATTAAACGCTCCAACTGTTTACATTCTTGAATCCAAATTCTCTTTATTCCCTTCAATTGTTCAATAGCTTTTACATTCTTCAGCTTTGAAGATCATTGCTCAATATGATTAAAGTGAAGGTGTTTGTTGTGGCAGTAGGAAGAGGCCATCCAATAGAGGAAGTTGTTGTTCATATTAATTAAAATAAATTGGTTGCAGCTCTTGGAGAAGCTCAGTTTACTGATATGGCTACAATTAATAGCATTTCTTAGCCTTAGATTCTGCTATTCACTGGTAAGAATTATGATTTATGGTCAATAAAGATGAAAACATTATTTTTTTCTTAGGATGTATGGGATTTGGGAAAGAATGGGTTTGTAGAACCACAGAATCATGCAACCTTTCAAGCATTATCACAAGCCAAAAATACCAGCTCAAAGACAACAAGAAAAAGGATGCTATAGGCTTGTTTATTATACAAGAAGCTATGGATGATTCAATGTTCTCAAGGGTTGCTGCAATAACTAGTTCCAAACAAGCTTGGGAGGCACTGGAAATTTCTTATCAAGGTACAACCATAGTAAAGGTACCCAAGTTACAAACACTAAGGAGATGTTTTAAAAATCTTCATATGAGTGGATTTGAATCTATAGATCATTTTTTTACTAAAGTAATGAATATTGTTAATAAAATGAGGACACATGGGTAAAACATAATTGATCAAATAGTGGTTGAAAAGATTCTTAGAAGTCTGCCTAGTAAATTTGACACAATTGTAGTTTCCATTGAAGAATCAAAAGATTTAACTCAACTATCTATAGGTGAACTATTGGGATCCTTACTATCTCATGAATCTAGAATGAATAGGAATAATAATTCTTCTTTAGAGAATGCTTTCAAATCTCAAGTATCACCTAGCAGAGGAAGAGGTAGAAGTGGTCACAAAAGTTCAGATCAAGGAGAAAGGTCCCATGAGTCCAATCATAGTTTTAATAACATAGGATGAGGAAGAAATCAATTTCAAGAAGTTTGAAAAATCCCACATCCAATGTTATTATTGTAGGAAATATGGTCATTTTGCAAATGAATATAGGAAGAAACAAGAAGTGGACAAAAAATGGTACAAATTACTTAGATGTATCTAATAATAATTCAAGAATTTTATTCATAACTTGCAATGTAGCTCAAGAATGTTCTAAGGATGTATTGTTCTTAGATAGTGGATGTAGCAATCACATGATAGGAAATAGAGAGTTATTTGCTAGTCTTGATGATTCTATGAAATTTGAAGTAAAATTTGGAAATGATAGTAAAGTATCTATAATGGGGAAAGGTGTTATAAATTTTTTTACTAAAAATGGAGAAAAGAGATATATCCTTGATGTTTACTTTATGCTTGGCTTAAAACATAATCTAATGAGTGTTGGACAACTAATGTAAAATGGGTACAAAGTTTTCTTTAACAATGTTCTTGTACAATTATGAATAGAAATCCTAGTGAAAAATTAATTGCAAAGGTTGAGATGACCAACAACTAGATGTCCTCCCTCCATATTCATTACATTCAAGGAATAGAAGAAGTTAATTTTAGGACAATATTCTTAGGCTAGACATGGCTCTAGTATTTGAGGTATGGTCACCTTCATTTTGATGGCTTGAGTTAATTGGAAAAGAAAATTATTGTAAAAGGATTACCAACCATCATGCAACCAACCTATTCATGTGAGAGTTGTATATTAGCAAAACAACATAGAATAATTTTTCTTGTAGGAAGTTCAAATAGAGAAAGGACTCCATTGGAGTTAGTTCACACTGATCTATGTGGATAAATTAAAACTCCATCTTTAGATGGAAGTATATATTTTCTAACATTCATTGATGATTTTAGCAAGAAAACTTGGATATACTTTATCAAGCAAAAGGTTGAAGCATTCAATAAATGCAAGGAGTTCAAAGATAAGGTGGAAAAGGAAAGTGGACCATTCATTAAGATACTTAGATTTGGTAGGGGTGGTGAATTTAGTTCTAATGAATTTTAGAATTTTTTTAGAGATCATTGGATCAAGAAAAAATTCATAGGGTACACACCACAACAGAATGGTGTAGCAAAGAGGAAGAACATAATGATAATGGAAATGGAAAGGAGTATGTTGAAGGCCAAAAACTTGTCTAATGATTTTTGGGAAGAAGTAGTAGCTTGTGTAGTTTAAATTTTGAACATAAGTCCTACAAAGAGTGTTAAGGAAAAAATTTCACAAGAAGCATGGAATGGTAAGAAACATTGTGTATCTCATCTTAGAATTTTTGGTTATGTTGGATATTCTTTAGTTCCATTTGAATTAAGAAGAAATTTGGATGATAAAAGTGAGAAATGTATCTTTATTGGTTATAGTGAGCAATCAAAAGCTTATAGATTGTATAACCCCATTTCAAAGAAAATTATTACTAGCAGGGATTCAAAATTTAAGGAGGAAGAATCATGGGATGGAAATGTTGACAATCTAGTTACAACAAGAGCACCAATACCTCATAGTGAAGTAGAATAAGAAGAAAAAGATGGCCATTCAAATCAAGTAGAACCAAGCACTCCAAAAAGAAATTTTGTAATAGGTCAAACATCAGGTCATGTAGAGAATCCTTCTCCTAATTCAAATGTAAGTAATGAGTAAAATCCCACATTTGTCTCATTATAAGGTAAGAAAATGAGAAGTTTGAAAGAGATATATGATCAAGGAGAAGAAAATTTGGATTTGGGCTTAAATTTTTCTTTATTCTCTCATGATCCTATAAATTTTGAAGAAGTAGTTAAAGAGGATGTAGTGTCAAAAAATGTCGTCAATGATATTTTCACACTTGTTTGGGCTCTCATAAAATTAAGCTTAATGATGCCTTGACATAGTGTTGTAATGTGTTTAACACACTCAAATTAGGTCTTGGTCCCTTATGAATTAAATAAACTTAATCATACCTTATTTAAGGTGTTGTAAATTGTTGTAACACACTTTCACACTTTTCTAGGGTTTTGATAGATAATTGTACCTCTTTATGTCTTAATTGGCCTTATCTTGCATCCAAAAGCCTCATTTAATGCATCTTTTTGAGGATAATCCTGACATAAATCAACATCCAATCATAATTCAGGTGTTTTAGGTTGTGTGGCCTAGATTTAGTGATTTGGGACTCATACGCTAAGCATTTTTAAAAATGGTCCCATAGTTTATACCTAATGGGACTCATACACCACCTTGGGCATGTACGAGTCCTGTGTGGCCCAAAATTAAAATTAATTCAAAATTTTGGTGGAATTTTATCCTCCTAGATCTAATGTTCGCTTGTAGTGTTATAGTTTAGAAAAAAAATGGCATAATTAAGTATAAATACAAGGTTCTTTTACGCATTTTACACCTAGCAAGTTGAATGAGCATCCTTATAGAAAGCTTGAGTTCACAAGAGCATTCAAGTGCTTAAAAGAGCATTCAAGAGTCTTCAAGGGAAGATTACCAAGCATTTTGTAGCATTATTCAAACATCAAGC
Source organism: Sequoia sempervirens (assembly GCA_007258455.2). Taxonomy (NCBI): domain Eukaryota; kingdom Viridiplantae; phylum Streptophyta; class Pinopsida; order Cupressales; family Cupressaceae; genus Sequoia; species Sequoia sempervirens. The sequence continues at coordinate 575 of VDFB02288445.1, read as the reverse complement.
ATCTTGTCATAGTCTTCATGCATCATGTTTGTTTTTGAGCTAACAATTGTGATGTAGGGTTTCATGATTCAAGCTAGCATTCAACTCAAGAAATATCCTATTCAAGTAAGATTCAAGATCTACATCCATTGGATCCATCTCACACATGTTTGTAGCACTTCATTGCTAGGGTTTGGTGAGTTGCAATATCATATTTTTTTTGTTTGTCATTCTCCATTGCTATTTCATTTCATTTCAAGGTTTGATTACCAAAACATGGTTTGACTAAGGAAAACCCCTTTCTTCTAATAAAACAACATTTTCACCTCTCTTTAGTGTATGATTTATAGGTTTAGATTGAGGACATATTGAAGAGAAAGTTTGGAGAAAGTTGTCAAAGTGTTCAAAGTTCTCAAAGTTGTCACCTTGCATTGGAGATACTTGGAAGGCTTCTATAGGCTACAAATTAGGGTTTCAAATCTGGAAATCAATTGGGAAGGACATAGCAAACATTAAAGAGCAGATCCAAAATTTGAAGCTTCAAAAAACCCTAACTGGATTGATATGCCAATTATGGCATATGAGTCCCAATTTAG
>VDFB02288444.1:0-22089 GCA_007258455.2 Sequoia sempervirens | reverse complement strand
TTGCACCTCTACCAATGTGGCTTGCATGGAACAAGTGAAAGAAGAGATGAACAAATGATCCCAAGTGGAGAAAACAAAGGTAAATGACCTCTTTAGAAGATATTTTGGTTCTCAAGAGGGTTTCTTGTATATGATAAAGAAATGCACGTACTAGCTCCTATTGAGCCTACTAACCACAAAATTCTCCACTATTTGCAAGCACAAAATAAATTGTAGCAGGTAAGATGCTGCAAGTGGATTGGTTTTCTTAACAATTTCATTTGGGAATCAAGTACAATAAGGTAAACACAAATGTAGTGATGGATCTGCTATCCAAGCCACCAATCACAAAGCAAGTTTCAGCTTTGGCAACAATTTCACAATTTGAGCCTTTGATAATTAAAGCTTATGTTGGCGTTTCAATTCGCACCTCCGGTATGCGAATTAGAAACGGACAGCTATGCACAAATAAACTGCTCTTCGAATTAGGAAGGGAAGCTTCCTCTTTGCTGATGTTGCTTAAAGAAAGCAAACTAAACTAATTTGCCAATCTTTTTGTTCAGCTAAGAGCACAAGGTTATAAAACTCTAGCGTCGTAGCTGAGATTTTCTCTTTTTGAATTTCAACTACGACTAAGCCTACTCTAATAACACTTTTAACAACTCAAATAAATTCAGAGCTTGAGAGTTAAAAGTAAACAAGGAAATGATCTTGACATAGATACTTAAACAAACTCTCTTCCAACATACACCTAAAGACTCATTGTACTTTTCGATGCAAGCTGAAATAAAGATTATATAAGCATAACACATAAAACGGAAACCTGAGACAGTAGATCAAAGCAGCAAAGCAGGCATAAGATTTCCTTTCTCAAATTTCAAATAACAAATATTACACTTTTGGGACAGCAGGATTGTAGCAATAGCAGGCTTACAATTTTGCAATCAAACCAGAATACATTGACACAAGTAACACATGAACTAAACAATATCTTGTAGCAAAGGTAGGCATACAAGCTTGCTCTTACATTAAGTGAACTGGCACTGAATAACAACTTGCAGACAAAAGTAGGCTCAGCCATTTGCTATCACAATAACTGTTAAAGAAAATTTGGCAAGGTTGCCCTTATTTATACACAAGCAGAGGAGTAGGGAACCCTAAAATCTCCTTGCTTTTACAACAAGACTTTCCAAGATGCAAGCTTTATTTCTAAAACTAAAGCAAGATAACTTTCTAACAACCTATGAAAGTAAAAAAAAAAGGAAAGTACCAACTATTACATCTTGATTCTTTCTCTTTCTCAAAGAATGGATAAGGATGAGACAAAAATAGCAAGAAAGCTCGGAGAAAGCATCAAGTTCACTGCTGCTTTAAATCTCAACTACATCCGCCAAAAAGCTGTAAACTACCTCTGTATCAAGAGCATTGATACCATCTAAAGCCATATTCTGCTTTTCCAGGATTTCCTCGCCATCTGCAATTGATCTCAGAAAATCTTTGACCTCATCAGCTACTTTATCGAATCTTGCTGACATCACAGCAATCTAACTCATCTTTCTGGCAACAAGATCACTGTCGAAACTATCAGGAACAAGATTCTAGAATTCAACTTGCGCTTCATCAAGTTCAATGAAACTGCCATCATCACCATGATACCGACAAGGGATTTGTGAAACAAACACACTTATGAATTTGAGGACATCAACAACCTTCTGTCTATATTCAGCTAGCTCTTCAGATATTCTTTCATAAGTTTTCACCTTGAAAAGGTGACGTTCTCTCCATGCAAGAATCTATCTCTTGTGTTCTTTTGCAACTGCTAAATCATATACTTTCTTCATATCTAAAATGATTATCTCGTGCATTGGTCTCACCTCTGCCATTCCTTACTCAAACCCTTGAATCCCTTGACGCAGATCATGGGCATTATACCTTAACTGATACATCTCTGAAAGCACAAATCTACCCTTCATGATGAACTCTTCCATCCAATCTCGCATATGATTCCCATATATAACCAACTGTCTTAATTGGTGTTGATCAGCCGGTGTCTCTAGAACCTGTGGAAGCAATTGAGTAGCATGTGAAGTGCTATGAAGTAGGTTAGAAATATATTGCCGGAGTTGTTGATTTTCAACCTTGAGGGCTGCCTTATCCTCTCCATCTTTAAGCACTCTATCCTTTAGATTTCCTGCTGCAACCTTGAAGAAACATACATCGGTGTGCCGAGTGCTCTTGCCGAGATTGGCTTTGACAACCGTGAAATCATCAACCTCCATCTCATCAATATTCTTATCTTTTGGAGTAGCAATTTCAATGATTATCTCACCATCTGGATTCTTCTCTATGTGAACTTGTTTCTTAGGCTTCTTTACTGGTGGCTCTTGGTAAACGTTGTCAAGCTCTGCAAAGTTCAGCTAATACGAAGGCCTCCTCCTCTTCCTTCCCAGGACGTTCTCAAGCCAAGACAAGGTGTGTTTACTAACTTCTCTGGGAGGTTCGGCTTCAACTTCATCAACTTCTTCATCTTCTAAATCAATATGGATCGGAGAAGACCTTGGCGATGGTGGAGAATTAGGTTTCAAAGGCACTTCTTCTACTTGTGGTGTTGGCTCTTCCGATGGAACTTTTGATACGACTATCGGCTACTCTTGATGAACTGCATCAGAGAAATCCAACTTTCTTCTTACACTCTTTGCCACTCTACCAATCTTCAAACTTTCTAGAGGTTGGCTCATAGCCTTCATTCTCGGTTTTGGTTTGGAAGAAGGTAGGGATGGTTGCACTATTGGCGGTTCTACAACCGGAATAGCTTCTTTTCGCATCCTCTTGAGGTTTAGGAATATTTTGTTGTTCTTAATAACGCGGCTCATTCTTTCTTCAATTGAAGTGTTTTCTTTGATGGACCAATTGACTTGCGGAAGTGGCTACTGCTCAATTTGATTTTTGGCGTACATAGGAAGAAGTACTTCTTCGTCATCATCAGACAATCCTTCTATATCTTCTGATAGGAAATCAACCATTTGTTGGAGTATGAATCTGCTATTACTGCGCTTTCGTACTTCAAATTCGTCCTCGCAATTTTCCCAGAAATCTTCAATTGCGGGCACATGTGCTTGATTTTGACCAAGAGGAGATGCAAAAAGGCCATGAGGATCATATGATCATCTCTCGTTGAACAACTTGAGGCCAAACTTAGACAACTCATCGCCCATCACCTTAGCATCCGCCGACGATCTACATCTATAGACACCCATCTCAACTGGAAAACTAAAACTAGCCTTCTTTTGATTCTGCAAGAACATGTGAACTTCATACACTTGCCTCTGAAACTCTATGAAAATCACCTCATTTGTGGTATATCTTGGCAACATGACTGGAGTACTTGAGAAACTGTACACTTTGATGTAGGTGAAGGTAGGAAACTGGATGAACCAATCAACCCACTCCACCATTGCTGCCCTGGCAACTAATGAAATCTATACATGCAACTCATTGTCTAAGTCTCTCACCATATGCAGCAAGAATGCATCATTGACCCGCCTGTAATGATGTGTTGATTTTGAAAACTCCAACTGTGGGTAATCATGATATACATGTTGTACATCCAGAGTTCCTATGACATTCAATCCTCTGAATTTGCATTGAAAGGATTTGATATGAATTTGACTGATTGAGATAATTTCAATGACCTGCAATCATTTTATTATTGATCTCAGTTTCACTGGGCTGCGGTATTGAAAAGCACTTTTCAACAATGTTCGGCTTGAGACTGCAAACAACTCTTCCATTTGCTACTTGAATTTCTCTTGTTGGGTTGTAATGCTTGACACAAGCAATTACAAACTCTAGACTTTGCACTAAGACGGGAATTGAAGCTATTGCAAGTAATCCAGAATGACCAAGGTACCTGATTGCAATATTTCCTGTGTCTCCCAAAGCACACAAATCGAACACTGGCTTTATATGATGCAAATCAGTTTCAAAAGTTTTTATGAAATCATGACACAACACCAACTTGGTTCTGAATTTGATGGGAGAGTACTCCATGCTGAAAAACTCGAATTTTGACTATAAACTTGACTATGCTCGGACACTTTTTGCACAAATTGCTGAAAATTGAAGGCTGGTTTCTCCTTAAAAAAAATTTAAAAAAAAAAAACAATTTTCTGGAAAAAGGTTGGGACCTGGGTTATGTAGAGAATTTCGTTTCGGAAAGACCCAGATCGAGTTTTCTGGAAAAACGTTGGGACCTGGGTTTTGTAGAGAATTTCGTTTCGGAAAGACCTAGATTGTCTATTTTGGAAAATGTTGATGGTTGATTGAAAAAGTAGAAACCCTAAAATTTTAGGATTTTCTCGAAAAAAACTGAGCTGGGTTTTGTGTAGAATCACATTTCAGAGGGACCCAATTGATTAGATTTTGAAAATACTAAAGGCTTCTTGGACATGCATGAAAAAAGCAGGTTCTTGAAAAATATTAAATTTTCCAAAGTTGTAGAGAATCAAAAACCAAGCTGACCCAGATTGTTGGAAATTGAAAAAGATGACCCCCTTCTTCTGAAAGTTGATGCCCTGGAAATTTGAAGGATAAAAAAGCGAGCCTCTGTGTGAGTTGATCTGGAAAATATGAAGAACTTCGAAAAAGCACCACGTTTTGGCCTTCAAATCTTGAAATGAATAAAATTCTTTGTTTCCTCCTCTCTTTCTTTGGACGCCACATGCAAAAATCTATGAATAATGAATGCCAAAGACATCTTAAATAGGTTTTGAGGATAAATAAAACGCTTTATTCTTCAGCTTTAAATCTTTTGAAGGCAATCTTGAGTAGGTTCGTTGAATGTGGACGTTGTTTGGATGATGCATGATGAAAAATTGAAAATTTCACTAAGGCACGAAAACTTGGATGCCCTTCTTGGCAAACTTAGCCATTTTCTTGAAATTTTCAACTTTTTGCTTGATTTTGACCTCAATTTGATCCTAAATTCTAGGCGCTCGGTGAATCCTGTGAACTGGTTGATGATCTCGTTGTAGAGCTTGATTGAATCTGAGTAAATTGTTTTGGAGGCAACAAATCGTAAAAACTAAATCTGAGGCCTTAAAATCCTAGGCGCCCCTAGCTACTTGGGGCGCCTATGATCACCAGAGAACCATTTTTTTTTACATTCTTCAATTTGTTAATGATTTGTGATCTTCTGATGAATTCTCAATTCCAGCAGTTTGAATGACCCAATGAACTGGCTGTAAAATGCATTGGATACCCTGAAGTATTCAATGAAAGATCTTTTAGAGGTGAAATCTCCAAAAAACTGAATCTGAGGGGTCAAAAGCTTGGGTGCCCCTGGCTAGCTGGGACGCCCAACTCCTCTAGAGTTAACAAAATTTCTGAGATTTTTAATCTTTCTTTTGACTTTTCTCTGCCTGTTTGATCTGCAATATCTAATCACTAGAAAATCTAATGAGTTCACCGTTGATTTCGTTGAAGAGCTTGCCGGAATCTGAAAGAATGTTATTAAGACTACAAACCCTAATTTCATCTTTCAGGCACTCAAATCCTTGGGTGCCTCTGGCTACCTGGGGCGCCCAAACTCTCCAGACTTAAGTCATTTTTTTGGCATTTTTCAACCTTCAAATTTGCCCATTTTTGTTCCTCATGATTTGTTCTTCATTCAATCTGAATTTGTTGGCAATTGGTGAATCTGATGATTTGACAAAGATATTCACTGGAAAGCCAGCAGAATTCTAAAGAATCTAAGCATATTTATAAATTCTAGCAATTGAATTTGACCCTCCAAAACCCTAGGCACCCCTGGCTACTTGGGGCGCCCAAAGTTCCCAAAGAATATTTTTCAATGATTTTCATAATTTCCAGTTTACTCTTTGATGAAACTCCTCTGTTTGATTTGAGATTCTGGCTGATAGATTGATTTGATGGACCTGTAGTTGGATTCACTGCGGAGCTAGAAGGATTCTAAACAAATCATCTTGGTGGTACAAACCCTAACTCCATCATTTGGCACCTTGAAAAGATGGGTGCCCTTGGCTACCAAGTGCGCCTAAGCTTGCCAAAGATAGCTTTTAATTCTCAATTTTCAGCTTTCCTTCATTCCTCGTTCTTCATCTCTTGAGCTTCGACTGTCGAGATTGAAAAATATTCTAAGGCATGATTGGCTAGGCGCCTTGACTAGGCAGGGGCACCTAGCATCTCTGAACTTAGTCAAAATTTCACCATTTTCAAGAATTTCAAACTCCCCTCCTTCGTTCTTTGTTCCTCAAACCTCTTTTGTTGTTTCTTGATCTGTGCAATGCCTGAGACTTCGAATCTGACACCTAGCAGTTGAGCAACCTCCATTAATGACCTCAGAGCCTCCTATTTTAGCTTCTAAAAAAGCAAAATAAACCCATTAGAGAAAAATTGATCTTTTGAGGATTTTGATTTGACCAGCCTGATGAGGAAGTATTTTAAGCCAATCAAAATCAATTTGAACTCCTGGAATCAAACATTCTATTTTTAGAAAATTTTCCCAACATTCATTTGAGAAGAAACCCAAAAAAAGTCTACTTTTAAAAAATTTCCTAAAAACTGAGATCTGGGTTTTGTAGACATGGTTGCTCTGAGCAAACCCAGATCCTCAAATTTTGAAAATTTTGAGTTTTTGAGCACCATACATGACATGCAAATTTTCATTTTTCGACCTTTTAACAATTTTTGACAAGACTTTTGACCATTTTTTCAAAATGCCTAAGTGTAGCAAAAATTTTAATTTGGGGTACAACAACTTATAAAGAACAAACTCCTTGGGAAATAACTAGTGCCTCCACTTCTACAAAGCTTGACAAATGACATAGAATTCTTAATCATACACTAAGTGCTTCTTCCTCACACTATTCAATTTCTCACTAATAAATGCAATTAACCTTCATTTCAAACTTAGAATTGCACCTATTTTGTTTTCATTCGCATCACAAATAGCTCAAAATACCTTGCTCAAATCTAGAAGTACCAACATAGGCTCCTTGATCACCTTCTTCTTCAAGAGCTTAAAACTCTTGCTATAGCAATAGTCTAGTCAAAACCACCATTCCTCATATAGTGAGTTAGTGGTGCACATTAACTAATGAAGTTTCTTATGAAATTACCATAGAAGCTCACTAACCCATGGAAACATCTGACTTCTACAACTCTTTGCAATACGAGCCACTCAACTATTGCTCTCAATTTATCTAGATCCATCCTCAACCTATCTTGAGATATGGCAAATCCAAAGTATGACTTGTTGATGATAGCAGCGTCGGGCCTCACTTCCAGCCACGACTTCAAAGCAATAAAATTAAATATAGCCTATCGGCTATTTATTTTATTGGTTGACATCCGTGGGTGAAGAGGCACTTCACATAAAATAATAATTAATATTTATTATTGGTTGTTAATCGGTTCTCATTGGGCTGACTCCTCCTTGATGTTTGCCACCCTTCATGAGACACATCTATTCATTATAGAAGGCCAACTTGTTATCTTGAAAGGGCGTGATCTCTCTCTCACTCATGTATATATTAGTGTTGCTCTTTGATGATTATTCATTCATATATTCATAGTTCGTGTGTATTCAAGTGCGAGTTTATCAAGTGCAGATCATAGTCTTGAAGGAGGCCAAGTTCATCACTAAGAGAGATCGATATTAACATCAGCAAGGAGTTATATATATTATTCTATGATTGCATCAAGTTTTGGTGCTGTTGTTTGGCCTCATATTCGGTCTCATTGTAAAGAAAAATTTTGTTACATATTCAATATATAAGTGATATATTGTTGCTGGGTTTTTGTCCCTCAAGTGCAGGGTTTTCCCAGGGTATATGCTGTGTCTATTTGTTTGAATTTGAATTAAATTATGCTTATTCACATCTGATCTTAAAACTAACATGACTACTTGTTGTGACCTTTTCACACATCGCCCCATTCAAGATGGGGACCCCCTAAATTTTGCTCCGTTCCGGTCTTTTGGCTTGGGTTTTCTTCTCTCTCTCTCGCTCTGTCTCTTTTCTGATGTCCGCCTTTCGGGGGTTGCGCCCGTCAGTGAGTTTAAGTGTGAAACTGACCAAGTCTGAAATTAGGGTTTCATTTTTCCTAGTCAATCCGAGGTCGAATAGAGTCAGTAAATTGAAAATTGAACTTAACATTGGTGTTAGCATGTTTCCAGCAGGCTCTCAGCAGATTTTCATCAGATTCCAAGGTACTTACTATTTTTAGTAAGTGTGAAATTCAGGGCAATTTGTGAGCTATTTTGAGATTCCAACTGTCACACTGCATTCGGAGCACCTCAGGCTGCTCGTATGCAAAATTTGAGCGAAGACAGGCAACTTACTATTTTTAGCAACCGCCTAAGCACAAATGTCCGATGCAGAATTTTCTTTTGCATGTTGGTACATTCCTTCAAGTTTTTCTACATCTTCTCAAGAACGTACATGCAAGACGGTGACAACCACTTTCGTGACCAGCCCGGCGGGCTATTTTAGGTTTGCATGTCGGTTTCTTTTGCATGTCGATGATTCCCCGATGGTTTTTCGAGAGCTTCGCGATGGTGTGACATGCAAATAGAGATACTCACTCAGTAAGGAACTTGCTATTTTTAGCAGGTGTGTCCCGGCAGCCGCTTCCCAGCAGTTCAGAATCACAGGCTAATCGCAATGCAACAGAAACGAAGAGAAACAGAGTTCATTTGATACGCATGCAAAAGCAAATTAGGTTTCAACTTCGAGCCTAAAATAGGCTTAGTACATTTAATTTTCAAAACCGGCGGTAAATCCATCAGCGACATTCTTCAGCATTCACGGGTGAAATTCGAAGTCAAACGATGCACTTTCATTTATAGTAAGTCAATCTGGAAACAGGCTAAAAATAGTAAATCAGCTGCATGCGTCAGTGTCAGCCAACAGGTCACGTGGTGAGGAGCGCCTCATTAAAATTTCAAATCAATCGGAGCGGTGGAGCTATCAGAAATGAGAGGTTACTATTTATAGTAAGCCACCTTCAGAAACATACTAAAAATAGCAGGGTCAGCCAAAAGTGGTAGTATTGACAAAACGACAAGGCTATGAGGATGCAGTGCGCAAAGTTTCAGGCCATTCCGAGCTTCGGAAGTGCAAAATCAAGAGGACTTACTATAAATAGCAGGGCACGTAAGCTGGCGAAAAATGATGAAAAAATTGTCTAAGTCTGGAACTTCATCCAGCAGGCCTAGCAAAATGCGCCAGGTAAGTAAGGAGGCAGGAGAAATTTTTAAGTTTGAGGCTCGTCCTTCACACAGGCCTAAATGCGCCCAAGCTAGAGGAGGTCAAAGTAAAGTCAACGCCTTTCATCCCTCAGCCAAGCTTAAATGCGCCTTCAAGATATGCTGAGCACAAAAAAAAATGCTAAGTATGAAGTTCATCCTGCTTAGGGGGCAAAATGCGCCCAATTTGCAAGGAAGTCAAAGCATGGTCAAACATTTTCATCCTTCCCCCTAGGCAAAATGCGCCCAAACAAGGCCATGTCAAGACAAAAAATAGAAGGTGAAGAGTCACCCAAAGGCGTTGGAAAAGGTTTATCCACCAGCTATGTCTAAATGCGCCCAAAGGAGGAATAAGTCAACAAGTCAACATGCTTTATCCTTCTCCTACATAGAAATGCGCTCAAGTTGCAAGGAAGTCAACAAGGTCAAAGAAATCCGTCCTCCTCAAGGGGTGAAATGCGCCCAAGTGCATGCATATGAAGACAAAAGGTGGAATACGAAGAGTCATCCTTCACACACATAGAAATGCGCCCAAGTTTAGGTGGTAAAAGGTAAGTGAATGGAGTGAAAGGTGGTAAATAAAGTAAAAGACACTTCATGGCGTGGTAAACACAACGTAAAAGGTGGGCGTTATCCTCCATCAAGTCCCAAATGCGCCCAAGGTGGTGGGTGTTAGAAAAAATTTCTAAGGCATGTGAGGGGTGGAATTAAATTGCTAAGGCATGGTTTCCAATTTCCTCTAAGTGCTAGGCGCCTAAAGTTATAAGGTGTTGGGGAATTTCCTAAGGCGTGAAGTAAAGCAACTTGCTAGGTGATGAAGAATTTTCAAGATGAGTATCTTCCTTCAGATATAAGATGCGCCTAAGACTTTGAATGACAAGATAAAAAAAATAAATTTTCTCTAAGGCGTTGGAATATTTTCCTAAGTGTGGAGTGAAATGAAAGTGGCAAGTGAAGATAAAATGTACAAGGTACCTCTATGAATAAATTTTTTTTTTAAGTGAAGTTGATACTTCTCTCGCTGGCAGGCAAACAAAATATTTTCTCTATGGCAAATTCTCAAAATGTGAGATGATTTAAAATATTTTCTAAGGCAAATTATTTTCTCCTTGGAAAATACGCCTAGAGCTCAAGGTGGTGAAATTTTTCGAAGCCCGGGCAAATTTTCTCAGCAGTGAAGTCAGAAGACGATGATAATGCAGATGAACTCAAAGTTCTTCAAGAAGCTGGAGCAACAGGAAGATCACAGGCGAAGAGTGAATTTAATTCGACGGATAATATTTTTCTAAGGTTCAAAATTCAAAAATTAAATGAACCCGTTCGTTGGGTACCCATGGATTCGAGGCGTTCTGAAGAAAATTTTCTTCTGGGTACTGAACATTCGCGATGATAGATGGATTTCCAGGTCTTCCGCACTTCGCCGACACTTTTTCAGTGAAGAATTTAATCAGTGCTCAAATTGTGAATTTTCCTAAGGGAGAATTTTAAATTTTCTAAGGCAAATTTGAATAAAATGTGTTTTCAGAATAAATTTCTCTGGATGATGAATTTGAAGTAAGTTGCCTAGATAATTTTGGATTGAATTCTTCAGGGATGAATTTTCCAGAGCAGAGGGGAAGTTGAATTCAAATTAAAGTGACAGAGCTCTGGCTGGTGAGTTAAAAGAAGATGGATTTAAATTAAATTTTCAAAAATAAATTCAAAGACACCAGTCAAAGTCAAGTTTCTAGAAGAACAAGATTCCCGACGTCCAGAGACAAGTGTCAGAAATACCAGAGAGGGAGAATTCGAATTTTTGAAGCAGAGTAGTGGAAGTTAAATGCACTGGCTAAAAATGGCTTCTTCTAGAATTCGATTTTGAGCTATAAAATGGAGAGGTCTCTCACTTATTTTTCACAGCTAAGGAAGTCGAATTTGCTCTAAGTGAAGTGTTGCATGAGTTGTTGCTTGAAGAGTTCGAAGTTTGAAGTTGTTAAAGCTGCTAAAAGGGGACGCCTTAAGTTGCTGGAGAAGTGCCATTGCTGAAAATCAAGAGAGGCGCACTTGCTGATTGCCAAGGTCTGATTTGTTGCTGAGGTTGCCAAGCTAAGAGGTGCGAATTTGCTTGTATTGCTGATTGCCAGAGCTTGACTTGTTGTTAAGAGTTGAAGTTGTCGGTGGTAAGAAAGACGCCTTGAGCTTGCTGAGAGATTAAAGAAGTGCTAAGTTGTGAAGTGCGCACTTGCTGGTGCAAAGTACAAGTTCATCAAAGTTGCTGATTGACATTGGTTAAAAGTGCTGAAGGCTGAAGTTTACTTAGAGACTCTTTCTAAGTGTCGGAGTTTGAATCTATTGAAGAAGAAGAAGCTGAGGTTTGCAAACACGAAAGTTATTGCAGCTTCTAAAGCCGACTGCAGCCCCTACACACAATGCCTTATTTTATTTTTATGAATTAAATTGTTGATGGATGTTATTGTTTGCAGATGGCTGAGGCAAGGACAACTGGAAAGGACAATGGTGCATCCAGACAAGCGGTGATCAAGAAGCTGAGTAAAACATTCATGCCAGAATCAAAGTTTATTTCAAAGCCGGGCAAGTTGATGATACTAACCTCGGGCTCCGCCAACCCGAGACCTTCAAGAATGTGATGTTTGGAATTGGAAGTCATCGGTTTCACTCACTTCGCACAACATTTGTTCAAGCGCATCGTGATGCAACCGCTGGTTTCCTCGCCAAACATCTACAATGCTCCTGAAATGGCGATGGAGTGTGCTAATTGCTATTTGTGAAGGAACACCGGCCGATCATGTCACCAGATGGCCAAGTGCTAGCTAATCTTACTCCGGCAGCCATTGGTGAAGCTTTCGGGATCCCGGTGCACAAAAATATGATCTACAAATCCAGAGAACGAGCTGAGCGTATGTATGCTTCTGCTTTTGAGCGATGCATGGATACAATTAACACCCACTGGATGAGCACTCCTAAGCCTTCTCGAACGAAGTTGCCCAAATAGATCATAGCGGACGACTTGAAGCAAGAATACTGTGATCTCATCATGATGCTGAGTCGGGTTGGAGGCTGTGCACAGTCATTTATTTTTGAGCCTTGGATGTTTTATTACATCAATCTCGTGCTAGAAGGAAAAGACTATGTCAATTGGGCCGAGATGATAAGTGATAATCTACATGAGCAGCTCCTGAGCTTGAGGAGGACCAAGACATTTTACATGAGTTCCTATATCATTTATATGTTGGCACGAATGACTAAGTACAGGGGGATCTGTTATAAGGAACCTGTCGGATGTGGCTCTCACCATTTCAAGATTCATGAGGCTTGTCCACAGTTGCACCTGTCAAGCACAACCCACTACAAGCGTGTCAACGATTCTTTCACCATGTACATTACAAGGCTGCTTCAGGAGCGGTTACATCACAGAATCTCGAGGGATGCCCAAGAATTGATTGAGAGGTATGGGTGTTGGTTCATACAATTTCCGAGATTTTCTTATGTTAGGCTGCAAGGTTTTTCCTCGTACCCATATAGGCTGCCTAAGTACCCGACAGATAGAATATTGATGCTAGAGATATCTAGGCAACTGCTTGCCTTTGATAAGATTCAGAAGAAAAAGAAGGGAGGGATAGAATTTCCAGTTGTCATGGGCAACTCGGATGAGGTGTGTCCTTCGATACAGGCAGCTAGAGAGGCTGAAAGTGAACTTCAGTTTTATCATTTTTCATATCATACAAGCCGACAGCACTATGACCCACATCACAACATCAAATGGGTACTGTCGGAGGAGTTTAAACATAAGGCCACCATTGAAGATTATTGGGCCAATGCAGCCGATGAGATTGAAGTAAGGAAAAGGATGTTTTCTCGGTTGCCCATTACCTTGATCAGGGAGTGCGAAGTGGTATCAGTTCCAGACCAGGTGAACGAGGATATGGATGTTGTCCATCCGGATTATGCAGCTATTTGAGATACTCCACTTCCCCCTCCTGATTGGTCAGAGCCCGAGGTTGCAGATTTAGATACTCTCTCTATCCCAGTCATGACATTTACTAGAGCATGGGTTGATCGACGCGTGAGCAGATTGAAGAGTAGGTCAATTGCCTTGACTTACAATATGATGGGAGATCACAGGACGCCCACTACTGGCAGAAAGAAACAGATTACACGAGGTCCAGAGCCCAGAAAGAAGGAAATAGTTCGACAAGAGCCCAGTCAGCCAGAGCCTCCACGAGTCACAGTTGCATCACCATTGGAGACACGTTCTCCAAGTATACAGGAGATCTCTTTATTTGCTGATCAGAGGATTGCATTGAATCAGGTGCATGAAGTACAGGATAATATTCAGCCTCCACGGAGAGAGTCGGTTGGCCAGAGTGTCAACGCACCTAATAGGGTTGATCAGCAGGATGATGAGGGGACTATTACTGACCCTCAGTTTCAGCAGGAGTTAGAGGTGGCCATGAACGATGATGATGATATAGTGTCAGGTGATACTCAGCCAATTGAGGACGATGAGCCTCGCCAGAATGATGAAGAAGTTGAACAAGTTAGAGAAGTAGAGGCACAGGAGCAGCAGCCCTTCGATATACAGTATGATGTGCCCGATTGGCTTAAGGACAAAATGAGAAGAAGCCCTAGTGAGGAAATTGATCCAGCTGTTGAGATGGAAGAATTTCTGAACCGGATCAGTGCCCCTCCACCGAAGAAGAAAGCAAGAAAGTTTTCGAAGATCTCCACAGATGAGGATGGCTCTCGCACCCTTCATGTAGCTGTGCCACGAGTTGAGTGTGACCGAAATGAAGCAGTGCCTGAGAATTATGTGGTCACGACTCTAGATTTGGGACGCCCTACGGGTGCGCAGATTGTGGAGTGTGATAACTCCTACCTCGCCCTCAAGGACAGGTTGTTCAAGAAGGAAGGGAAGTATAAGAAGTTGAAAAGAGAACACAAAGCTTTAATAGGATATGTTCAGCAGTTGTCTCGTTCTCGAGGGCAGGATGTTCCAGTGATAGAGCCTCCAGCAGAGATACCTAGAGAGTCGATCAGCGGCTTGATGGAGTTAGGAAAAATGGCACAGGAGGCGGACAAGTGGGTCACGGGAGTTCGTGCCGAGACCGAGAAGTTTATGGAGGACCTTGCTTTTGCCTTTCAGCAAGCCTCTAGTATTTTGGCACGGATGGAGGCAGTGGATCATGCTTGGGGCGATGCTTCCATCTATCAGAGTAAAGTTATCCAACGTCTTGAGGCATTAAGGCATGTGCCATTGCGATTGCTGATTGATGGAAGTGTCATTCATGAGAATGACCGATATGATTTCTCTCGGTGGTATTCTTCGGCGATCACAGGGCGTGGCTTCTTCGATGCGGCACAGGCAGATTCAGCTAGAGTACATAAGGCTATGGCCAACATTATAGATGGAGTTCAAAATACCTTTGAGGCTATATTTGCTAGGCGGCTGAATCCAGATGAAGTTAATTTTGACAATTTGAGGGGTTTGCTGGTGCCTTTCTTTGCAGATGTTAAGACCTTTGTGCAAGATGATTTCAAGAATACTTCTACTTTCTCCACTTTGATCCAGAACACGCAGGACTCCTTGATTGCTTGGAGAAAATCTTGTACAAGGCACGAGCATTCAGTCACAGTGTTAGAGTTTCAGTTAGATTGTGTTCCACCCATTTCGGTTCAGGAAGTTAAGGCTGTACTTGGCAGATTTGTTGAGTTGGCAGTCAGAGAGAAGGCAAGTGGGAACGCACTACTGGACGAGGATCTTCTAGAAGACTGAATATGGACATTTATTACCTTTACTATTTATGGGAGTGAGTGGGAATCTTTGATTCATTTAATGTACCACTCCCTATTCTGGCAGTTTTTAGGGTTAGGGCTGAGGTGGCACGATTCTGGCCACTCTATTAATTGTAACCCTAGCCGTCTTTTGGGACTTGGCTAGCTATAAAAGGGGGAGTCCCCCTCATTTGTAATTTATTAGACAGTAGACATTGTGTGAGATTGGACATTAGCATTAGAGCTAGAGCTAGAGAGTAGAGCATTGTAGACATTTTGCATATTGTGGAGAAGAAAGAAAGTTTTCCCTTTGAAAACTTTTGAGGAGATTGTTGTGTAATACTTTTCATGATAATAGATCTTTTCATTGATGGTGGAATTCGTCTTGTCATGAATAGCTAGCAAGGTCTCTTCTTCCTTTTGAATCCAAGTAGCTTAATTTCATGCAAGTAGTTCACTTCGATGTGTGGTATTTTGTTGAGGTAGCTTCTTTATTCCATACCACTAGCAACTTGTTGATGATAAGTTCGCCTTGCGTGGTCGACTGGAGATTATCTTGTGTTTAACTTCGATTGTGATTTGCATGCTTATATGCATCGTTGTGATGGTGTATGCATGTTGAGTCATAATTTGAACATCTTTTGTTGTCCCTTTGAAGATTGCACCGATTTTACTGAGGCTGTCCGACGTGAGGCTAGGTGAAATCTGGTTGAAGTCTATTGAAACGAAGCCCCACATATCCTGCATTTAGAATAGAATATAAGTTTCTTAGGCCTTATACTCTTTTACTTTCCATATATTTCTGATTAGTTTTTAGGAAAACGAACCACATTGCCAAATCATACGCGCAAGAAACCCTTCAAATTATATATCAGCTGCTAACTGCAAGAAGTCTGAACAATTGTGTAAGTCCCCTCGTAAGAACACAGCAAAACACATCAACCAAACTGAGCCTATTCGCATTTAAGGAACCTTGGAGTTGAAAACATGATCTTACTCGCAATCTTAGCATGTTGAATACTTTGTTAAAGAGGGGATAGGGTATCCGTTGGGAAACTTTGTTCCGCTGTTTGGTGCGGTCACGAAAAACACATCAACACTACTCCCTCTACATAAAACTATATTCCACCAAGTTTATATGCAACTCATTCAATCATGTGAAAACATTCTATAGGTGTGTAAGATGTCCGTCCCTTGTCTTGCTTAACACCAAAATATCATCTAAATAAACAACCACAAACTTACCAAGAAATGGTCTCAAAACTTTGTTCATCAACCTCATGAACATGCCTAGGGCATTTATCAACCCAAATAGCATCATCATCTACTTGTACAAGTCATCCTTTGTCTTGAATGCAATCTTAGACTTGTCTCCTTCTCTGATCTTGATTTGATGATAATTGTTTTTAAGTTCAATCTTTGAAAAGTATCTAGCTCCACTAAAAAAATGTTTGAGATCATCCGTTCAAGGTAACAAAACAGTTGTACTAGACAATAATGTTGTTCCTCCCAAGAGTTTATGCACATCCACCATTTTCCTCCCTTGTTTGGCACAAGCAGTGCATAAGGGCTCATACTTTCTTTCATCAAACCTCTTTCTAATAACACTTCTACTTACATGTTGAATTCAACACTCATATGTAGACTCATTTTGTATGATGCCTTATTTGGGAATCTAGATCCTAGGATCAAATCAATGTAATACGAGATGCTCCAAACTAATAGCAATCCCTTTGGCATCTCGATTTAATCATTTCTATGTACAATTGAAGTAACGTTGCAATCTTTGGATCCTCTAAGTCAATTGGCTACTTCTCCTACACAAGCTTGAGCAATACGACATAGGAATCCTCTTTGTTCCTCGCCACCTTGAGAAACTCCATACTACTCAACAACATCACCTAACGTATTGCACCTTCTTTACCTTCGTCAACAATAGCTCAAACTGAAATATGCTAACCAATTTTTTCGAAGGAAAACACAAAATAACCAGCAGTAGATGATATGATTAGCGTTAGCCTCAAATTAAAATCTGAACTTGAATGGAAGATGCTGAAGCTTGAACTGAAGAAACTGAATTGGAATAGAAGAACTACTCAACGTCAAGAATGTGCACTCAAGATCCCACTGAGGGCGAGGTGCTAACATATGACGAAGTCTAGAAATTGAAATTAAGAACTATTAGGCGGATAACCAGCCATGAGAAAACAATTCCACGCTACCACCAAACAGTGGGGGGAAAAGATTACAAATTAAAGCAATTCATCCGCTGCGGCGGGCATCCACAGAACGGTGGGGATTCACCACTTAAGTGGGTACAAGATTTACAAACAATTTAACCACACTGGCGGTAAACCATCCAGGGGACTTTAATGAGATACAAATCAAATAGTTGCAGCAATACAAATGGTTAGATTAGTACTACTAATCAGAACCTTACAATTTCAACAAGACTGCAATTAAATGAGTTACAATGATAGAGAAGTGAAATGTAGATATAAGAATGAATTTATAACAGTGTTCTTTGCTTTCCAATGACTGAAATGGAGATTAAACTGGAAACTGATAAATATGATGCAAATTCCTGAGTTCTGGAAATTTACAACAGCAAACTGGAAAACAGAAAAACATTCATAACTCACTTATTTCTTCTCCGAATGGCGTGAAACGAATTGCAAAAGCACCTTACAAGTCTGGCGCCCAAGATAGAATCCAGAAACAGCAATCAAAGTCTCTACTTTATTTGGCACGAATCCCAAGACAGCATTAAATGGTACGGCCCTTGAGAAAAATCGACTTTGCAATATAAAATTGAATACTTCAAAATAAAATCTGATTTTGGTGGAAGTTGGCGCCTCCAGTCAACAAGTAGATTGCTCAAACACCCAGAACCAAATAAAAATCACTCAGCAAGATACGAACAGAAAACAGCTTCAGCTGTAGCAAACCCAGGAACTTCAAAACTGTAGAATTCACCAAATTTCTCAATCTTTATTGCTCAATCTGCTAGTCTGATGTGAGAAGCAGCAATATTCCAATTAGGTGTTATATTTCAAACACGAGATTGGGAAGGGGCTAGGAGGTAGCATCCTCGAAGCAATAACAAAATGTCCATAGTCATTTTGACAGCATAACAATAAGGTAGTTGATAGATATCAAATGCTGGAGTCATGTCTTCATTTTATAAGAAATGAGAAACTCTTCAACTTCCTCAATTGGCACGCCAAAAGACAACCATTTGAATTCTCCTTATTTTCAAATTTCATAAAATATATTCCTCATAAAGTGGCGTCCACTTTCCTCCAAGCATAAATTCAAAAATATAAAATATTATTATCACCTTATGACAAGGCGTACCCTTCAAGTCCCCTTTTTAAAACAACTTGCAAGTTGTATCCTTAGGCCAAGGGGTCAATTGAAAATTATAACACTTATGCCAATACTTAGTAGATTTCAACAAATTAAGCTTGAGAGGAAGATATTGAAACAACCAATAATATGCTCACTGAAGAGAAGACTGGAGACAACCAACTGCATACTGCCACAACCATCATTTACTAAAAATAGTAAATAAAATGAAATGCTACAAAAGCCAAGCCCATGAAACCCTAATTTCCACCTCATTCCAGTCTACGGGTTCCGGAATAGACTGAAGAATGCCAATGTTGATCACTGATGAGAAGGGGACATTACAGTCCGCCCTCCTCGAAATTGCTTGTCCCCAAGCAACTGCAAAGATGGATGCAACAAAATCTGTTCACCTTCCCACGTAGCATCTTCAATAGGCAAATTCCTCCATCTAACCAAATATTCTTTGATTGTCCTTCTTCTCAAAGAACTTTCTCTAGTATCAAGGATTTCTTCTGGAATCAACACTAAATGACCTTCCTCATCCAATGGAGGTAATTCTGATGTAGCCACCACATTGTGTCCAATTGCCTTCTTGAGGCGAGACACATGAAAAACATTATGTATTTTGCTTTCAGCTGGAAGTTCCAACTCATAAGCAACTTCACCAATCCTTTTGGTGATTTTGAAAGGACCATAAAAGCGTGGCTTCAACTTTTCTGCACCACTCTTCTTGAGAGAAGATTGTCTATATGGCTTAAGCCTCAAATAGACCATGTCCCCAACTTCAAAAGACCTTTCCACACGCTGCTGATCAGCGTATAACTTCTGCTGATTTTGAGCTTGTTGCAGATTTTCCTTAAGAGTCTTCAAGATGTCCTGGCTTTGTTGCAACATATCCAAAGCCTGTGGGGCTCTACTATCACCAAACACTAGATCAACAAAGTTAGTAGCCTCATAACCATAAAGAGCCTTAAAAGGAGACATCTTAATTGACATGTGATAAGAAGAGTTGTAACAATACTCTCCTAAATGAAGCCATTTAATCCAAGCTCGCTGATGTCCTGAAACATAGTTCCTTAGGTAGCCCTCTAACCACTTGTTAACAATTTCTGATTGCCCATCTGTTTGTGGGTGATAACTTGTGCTTGGAGTAAGCACTGTCCCACTCAATCTGAAGATCTCCAGACAAAAAACACTTAGGAACTTGCTGTCCCTATCACTGACAATTGTTTTAGGCAACCCATGCAAACGGAACACCTCTCTAAAAAACAACTCAGCCACTTGATCTGCTGTAAATGAAGTGGTAACAGCAAAGAAATGAGCAAATTTTGTTAGTCTATCAACCACAACAAATATACAGTCACGTCCTTGCACCTTGGGCAGCCCCGTGATAAAATCCATGGCAATACTTTCCCACTTCTGATTTGGAATAGGCAAGGGCTGAAGTAAACCAGCAGGAAAAGAGTGTTCATTTTTATTCCTTTGACAAGTAGGACACTCTCTAATGTAATTCAAGACTTCATCTTTCAAACCTTTCCAAGTGAATCGTTCACGAATCTGCTTGTAAGTTTTGAAAATCCCTTGATGACCAGCAAGGGGAACATCATGAAAAGCTTGTAGAATCTTTTTCTTAAGCTTAGATTCTTGTACTAAAAAGATTCTATCTTTATAATAAATTAATCCATCAACCAACTTATACCTTCCATCACCCAATTGACCTTCTAACAAGCTGGTTGCAAACTGATTTTTAACATAATCAGCAGCAATTAATTCTTTCCAATCAGCTGATAACTCACAAATTGATTGCAAATGAGGCCTTCTAGAGAGGGCATCAGCAACTATATTATTTTTTCCTTTGACATATTCAATGTCAAAGTCATATGCTTGGAGTTTACTTACCCATTTTTGCTGCCTTTCATTCAATTCCTTTTGGCGCATGAAATGTTTAAGACTGTTGTGATCAGTCTTAACAACAAATTTACTTCCCACCAAGTATTGACAGAATTTAGACAAAGCATGCATGATAGCAAGCATCTCTTTGTCATAAATAGAGTAAGTTTTTTCTGCCCCTCTCAACTTTCTACTCTCGAAGACAATAGGATGTTTGTCTTGCATTAGGACAGCTCCAACTCCTTCTCCTGAAGCATCACATTGTAATTCAAAAGGTTTTGAGAAATCCGGAAGTGCCAATACTGGACACGAACTCATGATTTGTTTAAACTTATCAAAAACCTCTTGTGCTTGCTTAGTCCAAAGAAAAGCTCCTTTCTTTGTAAGATCTGTCAAAGGTGCAGCTTGATGAGAATAACCTTTTACAAATCTTCTATAGAATCCACATAACCCTAAAAAACCTCTCAAATGAGAAATAGTCTTAGGAGTTGGCCAATCAAGAATGGCCCTTATCTTTTCTGGATCCACTTTCACACCCTTTGAGCTGATAATGTGGCCAAGGTATAAAAGTTCTTCCATCCCAAACTCACACTTTGACTCTTTGGCGAATAGACATTCCGCCTCCAAAATGGTAAGCACTTCTTCCAAATACTTAAGGTGCTCTTCCCATGACTTACTGAATATGAGAATATCGTCGAAGAAGATGAGCACAAACTTCCTCAACTGCTGTCTAAAAATCTTGTTCATACAAGATTGGAATGTGGCTGGAGCATTTGTCAAACCAAAGGCATGACAAGAAATTCAAAATGCCCAAAGTGGCATCTAAATGCTGTCTTTTCTATATCCTCCTCCCTCATTCTGATTTGGTGATATCCTGAACGAAGATCAATCTTTGAGAAGAACATTGCCCCATGGAGCTCATCAATGAGCTCATCAATCCTAGGGATAGGATATCTATTCTTGATGGTTTTCTGATTTAATGCGCGATAGTCAACACACATACGCATTGTACCATCTTTCTTTTTGACCAGCACTACTGCTGAGGCAAATGGACTCTTGCTTGGTCTAATAAAACCACTTTCCAACAGCTCCTTGATGGCCTTTTCAATTTCATCTTTCTGCCTCTTTGGATAGCGGTAAGGTGTAGTAATGACTGGTTTTGCTCCTTCTTCTAATTCAATCACATGTTCAGAACCTCTTTCAGGAGGTCTTCCAGGAGGTAAGCTTCCAAAGATTTTACTTTTCTTTGAAAGTAAGGCTTGAATATCAGGATGATATTGCCTTTTTTCCTCAACCGGATCAGCTGGTAAAACCATACATTCAGCAGCCCATTCAACTTGATCATGGCGGATCAGCCTTTCCATCCTTTTCAACGAAACAATTCGAGGGCCTCCATTTGACATCCCTCTTAAAACAACCTTCCTTCCATTAGACTGAAATTTCAGCTCCATGGTTTGCAAATTCAATGTGATCTCACCAAGAGATCTCAGCCATTGTATGCCCAACACAACATCAGTGTCTCCTATACCCACCACATAAAAATCATCCTTAATTTCATGATTCCCTAATTGCAAAGATAGATTAGGGATTCTCCTTGTGCAAGACATAGTGAAACCATCTGCAACCATTACTTTGAAACCATCAAAATTTTCAGTCTTTAAACCTTTTCTAGCAACTAGCCCTTCATCAATAAAATTGTGAGTTGCTCCAGTATCAATTAGGGCAACTATCCTTTGTGAATTTACCACTCCATGAACCCTAAAAGATTCATTCTTTTGAAAACTGGATAGTTGTGCAAAAGCACTACTATCTCCAACCTCTTCGGACTT